>CM060066.1:17016251-17206251 GCA_030533445.1 Cyprinodon diabolis | reverse complement strand
AAGTTCCCGATTTGGCAGAACTGTGGTGGAGAGCATTTAGTTAGAGGCGAGTGGATATAGAGGTAAAATAGCAGAGATATGCTATAAAGCAGAATGGAAAAAAACAAAAACAAACCATAGTATCACCTAAAATAGATCATCCCCTGTTCATCAATAGGCTATTAATTCTGGCCTGGTACTGCAATTTTTAAAAATCTAAATTGTGACCCTCCCCCGCACAAACCAAACATTTACTTTGCACCAACTAGTATCCTCTTTCTAGTTGCTGGACTTTACTGTTGCCTGGTAAAATGCTGTATTTTAATGGTGTGCATGGATCTGTGCACTAGCTGCACCCTTTCTCTCCTCTTCCATTTCACTGCAAACCCACTTTAAGCACTACTGCCCCCTAAAGGGCTGGAGTGAGAGTCAATCTCCTCTTCTTAAATGTAATGTGATCAAAGACATAGGCTACATTCGCACTACAGCCTGACGTGACCCAAATCCTTTTTTTTTTTTTGCCCATATGTGTCCTGGGTCTGATCTTTTCATGACCGCCTGTGTCTGAACAGCCAGTTTTTCATCCAACAAGGGTCACTATTCTGCGTCTTGCTTTTCAGGAGTGGGAAGAAAACAACAATCATGGCGGACGATGATACAGAGAGCAGTCTTTATTTTTAACCATCCTGAAAAGAGAGTTTTTAAGGTTGGGAAAGATCGCTAGATGCGCTCCAGCACTACTTTCCAAGTTTACTTCCGTAAACACAGAGCATGCTTCGCTTGCGCTTGGTTGTGACGTCCTCTGCTGCTAAAAAACTGCTAATAAGGGATTTAAAAAAAAAAAACAAACAAAAAAAAATATTGGGATTGCTGGTTGATTTTATAGCCTGCAAGTATAACTCTGAAAATTCAAACGTTTAAATTTGAGTTGAATATTTTCATTTTCAGTCCAGCTAGTGAAAGCAAAAATAAATCCATAAAATTTAACATTGCTGTTAAATCTGGGTGAATATAAACAGCTGTTTAGAGCTATAGAGACCAGAATAAGAAATTCTACAATGAGGAACAGCAATTACCAGGAATATGATGAGCGCCAGTCTGATCTGCTGTTCTCCATAAACTGAAAGAGATTAAAAACATTAGAACCAATGAGGAGCGTCATGGTGGCCTGCATAAGTAAACGTCATGTCTAAATACTCACTGGGTGGTGTATATAGTGGATGGTTGATGTAATAAGCCATCCATGCTGCAAAGCCCCAGTAGTAGGTGCAATTCTGAAACGGAGTGAGGATGTTTTCACAATGGGAAAATAAATGTGTGGTAACATCAGGCCGGGTTTTTGGCGAATCTGACCTTGAAGATGTTCCGTAATGGCATCGTCCCATGAGAGAAGCGATGGACAAACAAGGTCTCCAGGAGCCTCTTAACGTAATGGAAGGAGTGACACATACAGGCCAGACTGAAAGAGACACATGGTTCAATTATTCCCTTCTCTCAAACCATTTTCTCTGCTTAGAACGCAGTGTGGAGATAATTTCCAGTTTGGCACTGAGAGAATCTGGGTTTATTGAGTAAAATCAGAGCCACTTAGAGCAATCTGTTAATGTAAACTTCAGCTAAAACCTTCAGGTACTGATTAGTAGTGGGCAATATGGAGTTAAAATGATATTTCATTATTTTAAAATTTCATGATAAAAGATGCAATAAATGCCTCATTTCTATTACAGATGTTCAGAAGAAAGCAGTCTGCCTGGGTAAACCTAAATCTAAATATTAAAATGTTTTAATGAATGTTAGGAAACTAGCAAAGACGTGTGTAGTGAAGCGTTTAGGTCTTGAATGAAAGGCTGATCTAATCAGTCTGCATCGGGTTGCAGTTTTACTGCTACCACAGCTTGGTGTCTGGCTATTTGGACTCACTCCCCGGGTTTTTATAAAAATGCTACACAAGTTTTCTATTAAAACTCCTCCCTTCATGCCTCTTAAACCAAAGGTTTCGCTCTACATCACTCTGTCTCATATAGACAATTACTACAGCAGCTTTTTAAAAGTTTTATAAAAAGCTTATTGGTCCCCTTAGTTCTCAGCAAAGACTGCAATGGGACACCCCCAAGTGGCAGCAGCAAGTATTACATCTAGATGCAAAGAGTAATATTTCTGATTCAATCAGGCTGGTGAATGAATACTGGAGACACTCACTGTACAACCCAGTGTTTACTGGTGGTGAAGTCATATTTAGGAGCGTAGATGAAAGGAACTCTGAAGTAGAACAGCAGATAGATGACCAGAGGGCCAGTGTATTCTGTCAGAAAAACCTGAAAAACACAGAAGGACCACACAGGTATGAAAACGTTTCTTTGTCTACAGGAAAGGTGATTTATTCTTTCAAGTGTTCATCTTCTCCTATGTAGATCATACATTTAAAAATATCCTTACAAACTCACAGAATTCATAGTTTATGGTTTCATTGCAAACAGAAATCAATACACCAAGGGCCTACTTTAGAGAACTACATAACCAATAACCAATCCCGGTTAGTGCTCCAAAACAGCAGATTATGGTGAATTCTGGCTCTGTGTGATCACGGGAAGCAGGTGAAGTTGGAATCAAAGGACTAGTCATGTTTAGCAGCTGGCAGGAAATACAAATCTATTGGACTGTTCAGTTCCGGCATCAGTATCTTATGAATACCACAGCCTGACATTACAGCAAAACTAGGCCTGATTTTTATTGTTGACCTTATTTTCAGATGCAGCCTAAAAGCTTTCAAAAAGTTTCATGGATAAATGTTAAACATTGTTTGAGTCAGATGGATATCAAATAAAAATGAAATAAAGCTATAAATTAAATATAAAGTGTTTTTTAACCAGTCAGTCAAATCAAACACATTAGGCACCAGCCATCAGAGCTAATGTTAGACACACACACACTGATGGTGGTGGTAAGCTACATCGAAGCAAGGCTGCTGTACACTGGCACTAAAATGCCCTCTGACCACCATCAGCTGGCAAGGTGAGTGAGGTGTGTTGCCAAAGGGTACAAAAACACTGAAAGCTGGAGCTAAAACAGACAACCCTTAAATTGCTGTGCAAACTCCTGCATCTTACATCACTGTCGCCAAAAAATAAAAAAATAAAAAAATAAAAAAATCGAAAGGTTAGTCGGTTTAAACCCAAGCCCAGTAAGACATCTCACCCATATTGCCTACTGTTGGTGGTCAGGTGGCCAGTGGAACCTGTGTGCTGCAGCCTTGCCAGAGTCCTGCAAATGTCTAATTTTTCATAACTGGACACGCCCACACCTGTAGAGTTCAGAACCGAGACCCGACCCGTTAACCGCAATTATCCCCATTTAAAACCTGAGACCGCACGGACCCATAAATAATAAAGTGCGACCCGACCCATGATCACAAAGAGTACACGCAGCCGTTTATAATAATAAAGGCAAGAACATTGCCTCACGCTGACCTCAGTGCACGCTGCACCCACAGGTTAATAGCTGTAAACTGGCCAAAGGTTTGCCTCTTTGCTTAAAAAAAATGCTATCTGGACATTCTTGAATCAATTTATATTTTAAGATGTAGAATTAATAAATAAGAAAATATAAATAAGTGTCATTCATGCTGTAACTCTATGATACCTGCATTTTGTTCATGTACACCCATGCCCACAGCCGTGAAATTATATAGGGATTTTTTCTGCCTGTAGATGTACATTTTATACAGGTACCTGGCAGATACCAACCCGCTGCAGGACTCCGAGCCACGCTTCTGTCAGTGTGACCCAGTGTGCTACAGTTTAGCTTTCTACCATCAGAGTCAATGTAGTGAAGGACGCTTTGGCTTGACAAGATACTATATAAATTCTCTACATTTATTATTTAAAGAATAATACATCTATTTTGTTTACATCCCCACATGTAGGGGCTTAAAAACAAACAATGATGTCCAGTCTTTGTAAGGTATTGTTTTAGTTGGGTTTTATGTATCTGCAATAATATTTCCTTGAAGTAGATCCATATAAAGTTCACACAGACTTTTCGGTCAGAAACATTTCCTGCACAGTGGGGAATTGGTGTTGACGGCCTGTTGGAGCCCACTTTCACAGTCATGTTTTCAAGCTGATTGTTGTTTGGACTTACTGTGACCCAGCTGATCTGAGCTCCCAGATCTCTGAAGTAGAAGGTTGCCGTGGTTCCCACAGGAAGATGCTGCAGAACGTCCTCATCCTTCAGAGACTTCCCCTCTAGAACACAGCCATTAATGAACACTTAGATTTACTCAGAGGAAAACCTGCACAAGCTCAGCTGTAATTGGATCAAATAGAAAGACATACTGGGGTCGAGGCGAATAGACTGTCTGGCTGGGTACCACTGAGGGTCTGAAACAGAGAGATAAATAGCTCTGACTCATATAAAGGCAGAAAATAAAGTGTCAAACATATGAGATGCAGTAAAAACAGTACTTACGGCTCTTGTGGAACATAGACTTGATCTCCCCAATGGTGGCATTTGGCTCAACCTGCAAATACCATGGCAGTAAATAAACAAGGGGACACCCACTCATACACAAAGGAGCAGATCATAATCCTGTTTCCAATTATGATGGGGGTTAGTGGTAAATTTAGCTCTGACTGCTTAAACACCTCCTGGATGTGGGCTCTCTAACAGCTGTTTCAGAAACAGCAGTTGGCTTGAATATATCAACACAAACAATAACAAAAAGACACGGGGAGTAAACAAAGGCAATAAGTGCTGCTGTGTTCAGGAAAGCTGCACAAGAGTTAGTGTTTAGCATCGACTAAAGCGGTCATTTTTTTTTTCTGTCTTTGCTGTAAGCAAAGTAGTTCAGGTGTTTTTAGGGATTGGTTAACCCTGCAAACCTCAATGATGCAGCACCTTAACAGAACACCCCCCCCCCATCTCTCTGTGACCTGTTCAGGACCTCCAAGTATTTTCAGCAGGATGACGTCACTGCAGTTGGAGCTCAGAAACCACCAGTAGGGTTCCACTGCTGGTCTGGAGCCGATGACCAACTTAGATCCGGCTGTGTTATGACTGCCAAAGCTGGGGGCTGGCTAGAGACAATGCTAACTTTTAAACATATTTTACCAACTTTTCTAAATGATAACATTTGATATATTCCTTTTTTTTAAATTTACAATCATGTTAACATAAACACATTTTCATATTTCTTGTTTCTGTAAAATGTACTAATAAAATTGGATTTAACCCCTAAACACTAAGGAGTGAAAAATAATGAAGAAAAAAATTTTAATTCATCACTCATCTCTTTTGACCCCAAGACATATATTCCTATATTGAGAGAAAAAGATATATATATATATATATATATATATATATATATATATATATATATATATATATATATATATCTTAGACTTTTGTCATTTTATATATATATATATATAAAATGACAAAAGTCTAAGAGCTGATTTACCTCAACCTGCGAATTGAACATTTGCAAAAAAAAAGGGAATTTTTCTTCTGACTTTACATTCTGATAGATGAGTTCGACCAGCGAAATCTCTCAACTGGGCTCTCAGTCTGATGTCTAGATTCTGGTCATAGAGAGTGAGCACTTAAATTGCATCAGAGCCCGATCTTGGATTGGATATGATTGTGTTGATTGTGGATGAATCATTAGCTATTTTGGTCAAATTTGTCTTCTGCTTAAAAATCCTCCATGGAAAGCTTTCTCACTATGATAAGCATGATTATCTTAATACTAACAGATGACTTTATGTCATCGACAGTGGTTTTTATGCTGGCTCCAATTAACTCAACATTGTTGAGATTTTTCTGTTCATTAATGTGTTGCAACTCATATTAAACTGTTTCAATGGGCACAGCTGTGCATGGTGGTATTTGCACAGCAGTAATTATTAACATGTCAGTGAAAAATCCTCCTGATGCCCTTTACGTTAAAGTAAATGATGTAATCATCGTTGACTGTACTAGACTAGTTGGTTAAAGTGAACCTATATCCACAGCAATGTTCTCACAAAACGTCTGAAGATAGATTTTTAAATTGACTTGATAACGCTGCTCTGTGGTGGTCTGACTGAAAACTCTGTCATTTTAGCTCTAACCTAGTAAATGGGTCCTGCAGGGACCATTCTGTCTACATCCAAATCTGAATCGGTCGCATCTTTGACTCTCTGGAGGTGATAAGACTGTGACCGTTATCACCATAGAAACTCTGCTAACTCGACAACCGGGTTTAATCTGTTCAGGATAGCACCTTACACTCTGTATCCTGAGGAGCAGCCTTTAATAAGCAGGGTTTACTTTGGCCGATGGCACTAGGAGTCTGGCTAATGAAACTCTATACACATACTATACACACACTAAATCTCCCTGAGCACCAGCGGTGACAAAAATTAATCCATCTGACACATAAACAACTAACTTTGGGCCAGGCACTTAAGAGTGTAAATAAATCTATAAAAGCTACTGCTCTCCAATTAAAATGGAATAATGTAAATGTGTTATCCTTTCATCGATCAGCAGACATCTCACAAAGCTAGAGGAGATGGAGGACTTTATACCTATTAGTACCTAGTGATTTAAAGGAGTCCAATCTGAACATGATGATTTAATGAGATGACTGCAGTCTGGTGTGCTATTGCTTGGTTAGAAAGAAAAGCTGCAGCCACACGGCCCTTTATGGAACCACTTTGACACCCCTGCTTTAACCAAAGGAGGAGAGAGCAAGCTTGTCACCCCCGATAGGGAGCCTATGACATTACTATGGCAAACTGTGATGCAACACGTAGTCAAACCACTGCAGGCTGTGAACATTTTCATGCAAGTTGAAGTCTTAGAGTAAACCTGATCCTGTCATTTCGAGACAGATTTCTTGAATCTAAAGCATTTTGGTCCTCAAATTTGAAATTTTTGTCTGAGCCGATACTGGTTGTAATAAAGGTTTGATTGGCACTAGGAAGCCTCAAGTTCGCTGTGCCCAGGTAAAACAAGAAAAGGGGGGAGGGGGGCTAGGATCAGTTTTATTTTACTGAAGTAAATAAAAACAACTTAAAGGGATTATTTATAAAAAAAGAAAAACTAATAGAGTACTGCTTATAGTATCAAAGGTTTATCAAAGGCCAGTTGCTTTGGAACCGAGTGGGTTCCTGTATTTTCAGAGCTAGTTATGAGTTGTTTTGCTAATGTATTATAGTTATTAGTGAACATAATTTTTCAGGCTTAATTGTTTTTGTGTTCTGGAACATCTAACATTTTTTCTGCAAAATAAATGAATAAAGGAGGCAATAACAGAGAATTTGAAAGAGGCAAGAAACCTTGCACTGGAAAAACGATCTAGTAACAATGTCATAAATTAAGAGTTTTTACACTTGATTGGAATAGGTTAATAAGAGGATCTGCCAATGGAATGAGTATTTTTACTCTTAAAATGAGATATTTAGATAAAATGCACTTGAAATATGACAATGCAATTGTGTTTACTTGTTAACTTATTGGCAAAATGTCTCTTTTACCTCCTCAATTCAAGAACAAATGCACTTATTTTAAGAAAAAATGACTTATCTAGATTTTGATTTTTTCCAGTGTGGACTGAAACGTAAAGAGAAAGAGAAAATCGCAATAAATGCATATTTCATTCATTTAGCTTATGGCTCTATAAAGTTTTAAAGTCATAGATTATTATTTTGGGTAAATTTGCACATAACTTATATAAAATTACTCAATGTCTTTTCAGAGCTTTTTACATCTTAGGATGGAATTTTATGTCTATTCTTGTGTGTGAAACAATTTAGGCTCAGCAGGAACTGAGGGTTAGAAAGAAATTAGAACATAATCCTTACATGTTCCCCAAAGCTAAGACCATTTAATTAAATGATTGGATGCAAATTATTGGTACCAGGAAGCTTTTTCCTTATCACGATCAAAATATTTTATACCGAGAGGCTTAAAAGTTTAATCAAATCCAGTCACACAACCTTCAAAAGTAAAAACCTTTTCGCAGGCATAGATGGAGAGACGCTGAGTTTGGAGGAAGAGAACAAACCAATTTTGTATGATTATTCCTATTACAAAGACCCAAAAAAAAAAAAATGTTTGGGCAGAAACGTGCGTGATTGATGCTAAAGGTGAGATATAATTATGTCATATTAAATTAAGCGTTCATTACTGCATGTTTTTCTCCCATGAAATGAATAATAATATAGCGCATGCTCGCCTCGAGCTCAAAGGAAGTCGGAGCAGAGCAAGATGGGAGGAACCGTGGAGGATGTAGGCTTTGCTTTACACAGGCGGTCTGGAACGGAGCGGGGCGGTGATGGAGGATGTAGAATCTGGGGGTAAGTCATCCCACATGGAGTAGTTTCTTGTGATTGGCTTATACAAGGGAGCTTTGTGATTGGAGGCAAGCCATTCTCTGTTTAAAAAAATGCATTTGTGCATCAAGGCAGGTCAGGGGAGTCACAAAAATCCACACACAAATGCAGTGAATTTAAGGCGACTGGTACTTCGTCATTTAATTCCTAGTTGTTTATGGACCAGAAATATTTTGTTGAATCTTTTTCTGTGTGTGTGGATCTTGTACTGTCTGTGGATTTTTTTGTGCTTGCGTGAATCGTTCTGTGCATGTGGATCTTGTCCTGTGCAGGTATGAATCATATTTGTGTATTTGTAAAAATTGAGACCAATCAATAGGGCTTTGTCTGGTCCGTTCTAACCTGAATATTCTTTGATCTAAACCTTAAAGGAAAAGTACACCCAAAACATGATTAGCCTTCATTTTCTACTCACCCCCATGCTGAACAACACTCTGGAGTACTTTTTTGATATCTCAAATGCATCTGGAGATCTGGGAGGCTTCTTGCTGTCTGCTGACATTCAAATAATGGAGGTCTATGGTGCCCGAGGCAGAAAGGTCCATAAAAGTCCACAAAAAACGTGTCAATATTCCTCCATACTGCTCGTCCAATGTAGTCCAAGTGTCCTGAGTGGGTAGCGTCCATAATTTACTCGAAACGAAGTCATTTAGAATGTTTTTAGAGCATAAACAGTAGTGTATAGGATTTCCTAAAATCGCGCGCATGCGAGTTCACGAGTCTACGGAAACCGCAGCAGACCAAACCAAACTTGCCGATAATGCACGCGTAGAAGAAGAAATGTGCTGTTTACCTGTGCAAAGAAAGAAACAACGAAAGAAAAATGTCTGAGGACTTCAGGAAGAGCATGATTTCTTTGCCGAGCTGAATGCGCACTTTCATCTGGTTTGGTCTGCCGCGGTTTCCGTAGACTCGTGAACGCGCTTTTAGGAAATCATATACACTACTGTTTATGCTCTAAAAACATTCTAAATGACTTCGTTTCGAGTAAATTATGGAGGCTACCCACTCAGGACACTTGGAATACATTGGACGGGCAGTATGGAGGAATATTGACACAGTTTTTGTGGACTTTTATGGACCTTTCTGCCTCGGGCGCCATGGACCTCCATTATTTGAATGTCAGCAGACAGCAAGAAGCCTCCCAGATCTCCAGATGCATTTGAGATATCAAAAAAGTACTCCAGAGTGTTGTTCAGCATGGGGGTGAGTAGAAAATGAAGGCTAATCATGTTTTGGGTGTACTATTTCTTTAAGAGTGCTGGCTGTATCACAGAGATGTTGGAAGGTAAACCTCCACCCCAGTCTAAACTCTGATAGGTTTACAGACTTCTTTGAAGATTTCTTCCCCGTTTTAAATCCATTCATCTTTGAATCAACTATTTCTTTCTTCCTACTTAAAAAAAAGCATTATCCTGACAGCATGGTGCCACCACCTCCACTAAAGGTGGACAGGATTTTCCACGTGTGCATCAAGTTTTTGCATGTATGCAAGACAACTTTATGTTATCCTTCACTAAATCATTTGAATATATTAAACCTAAAGTTGTATAAATAGTGTGGAGAATCAGCTAATAAAACTGAACATCTACTTTATCATAATAAATAATCTTTATGACTTTCGAAATAAAATTAAGCAGCAGTCGATGCAAAACCACAAACCTAAATATACATTAACAGGAGTTCCATCTAAATATGACAATTAACAGCAAAATGAAAAGTCTACATTATGAAATCTTCATTGTGTCTCTTTGAACGTCATCAGGAGAACTAAGCCGGGTCTGCAGCAGCGTCACATGAATGAAAGGCACACCAGAGGGTGTCCCTTTTACACTCAGGGATAAATGCCCACTGACTGACAGTGGCCACAGCTTCAGCAGCCCTGCCATGTTCTAGAAAACACCCATCTTCCACACAGAGAGCCTTTATAGTAATAGATGAGCTCATAGGTGCATGCGCTGCAGTGAGCATATGGATCGTTAGACAATTAAGGGTGTTAAAAGTTTGAGGTGACTTGAAGTGTAATTTCAAGATGAAATCAAATGCACCAAATCAGAGTTAGAAGAGAAACTTCTTACCTTGTCCAGGAAGCAGAGCTTGTCCTTCGTCTTGGCGTCCAGTATCTCCACCTCAAAAAAAACAACAGCCTTTTTAGTTTTTTTAGCAGGTTTACGTTTTGCAGGGGCTTGACCTGTTGGCACAACAGCTGCTGCCACTGCGGCGTTATTCGTCTTTTTCCCACTGGCCTCTAACGCCAAGGCATCCATGTCTCCTTTGCTCCTCCTGCTCACAGTGAATCCCCCTTGTTCCGCTCAGTTCTGCAGCGACCTCTCCAGAACCACGCAGAGAGACGGAGAAGAGCGAGGTGACGCTCAGCTGTGGAAATAAATCTGTCGCTTGCCTCCTCCTCCTCGACCCCACCCTCTTCATTCAGTTCTCTCTGCCCACCTCTCACTTCTGCTCTGCTGCTTAATTTAACAGCTGCCCAACGCCTTGCAGCACAAACATACTCCACAACAGTTGCAAGAAAAGTATTCCAAGCATCTCCAACGCTGAACTGGAGAGAATAAACCTATTCCCAAATAATTGTGTCTGGAAATGAAACTTCCCTAAAAACAGACCACTTTGACCCCTGACACCTCAACCTCCAGCTCAGAGAGAGGAAAGCAGAGAGTTATAACGACAAGCGCCGCTTTCCTTAACCAGCCTGCGCCCGTCTTCTTCTCCACAGCTAAATATAAACATCTCATAGCAGCTCTGTCCATGAAGCCTTTTCCCATCTGACCCCACACAGATCTGTGCAGTGATGTCATGCTTGACTTTCACCACAATATGTCGGCTTTAATCGGAGACCGCTCACGTCCCACAGGTCTGTCACAGAAGGCCAAAACACTTCATGGGTTAGTGAGATGGACTTTAAAACTCAACCAAACCTTTCAATCCAACACTCACAAAGAATAAAATGTAACGTTTACCACCAAGAAGCATTGAAAAAAAAAAATCTTAATTTTCTGTAGTTTATAGGAAAAAACAAAACAAAAAAACCCTTCTAAAATAACGCTTTTTCTCGGTTTTAAGAATTGCAGCATGCTTTTAACTACTCTATCTACAATTCTGAATGTTTCAGACGGATTACCTAAAGAAGCTTAGGTATTTTTTTAACATCCACGTTAGAGAGGGACATTTTTCTTAAGGTTTAGGACTTATAAATTGTTTTGCTGTGTTACAGCCAACCAGGAAATGAAAACATAGAGTCATCACCATCTAAACAATAGTTTCCTTTCCAATATAAATACTTTTTTTTTTTAATCTGAATTTTTAGACATTTTTTTTTTAATCAAGAAATGTATTTTATTAATGTATAAATTAAAGTAAGGCCCACATAAAGCAGGCAGGATACATGACACCACAGCTGTGACTTCAGGGAAACAACCCCATTCCATTCTTCAGGCCAGCTCCGCTGTACCACCCCTACCCCTGCCTGCCAGATAAAACCGTCCACACCGACAGTTAGAGGCTGTAATTCACTCTGTGGCGAGGACGAAGCAAGAAGGACTCCGTTTTAATCCTTACGGCGAGCGGACCACAACTTTTCAGCTACCAGATTTAAAGCTTTCCTGCTCTGATGTGTGCGTTGGTTTAGAGGTAAAACTTGATGGTTTTTTTTCAAACTGATGAAGTGTAAAGATAATGTGCTGAATACAAACATAGACAAACTGAATATATTGGTGAGGAAGGCCGCTGCAGCGCTGCATTTCTCTTTGCTCTCTGATATAATTTATATCGAGCTGATTTTTTGAGTAATAACATAAGCAAACAGATACTTGAATGGAGTTCAAAGCAATCTCAACTTTAGTTAATTCTTCTCATTTGATGAATTAATATATAAATATATAATTCAAACAGACATGTTTTACATCCTGAATGATAATGTCTTTATTTAAATGATCAAATAGAGAAAAAAAACTAACCGCTTTGCCTGGTGATCAATTCCTCCATCTTGAAAATTCCATAATCAAATCAGCAATCAGCATTCAGACTAATTATGCTCTTTAAATCTTTCCTAATTAACTTTTAGTGTGTTGCAGGGGAAAATTAACCTGCAGGACAAGGACACGACCATCAGATAAGGCAGCCTTCTTCCAGACCAGCGTGGGGGTGTGCAGCAAACTGTGATGCAACAAGTAGTCAAACCACTGCAGCCTGAGAACATTTTCATGCAAGTTGAAGTCTTGGAGTCAACCTGATCGTGTCATTTCGAGACAGATTTCTTGAATCTAAAGCACTTCGGTCCTCAAAATTTGATGATCAAAATGTCTCCTCTGCATTTAAAAAAAAAATGTCCCACCCACTAACTGGTGGACTAATCAGTGGTGTTCACTCTCCCCTTTATAATCCCATAACTCAGTGCTTGATGGGTGCGAGTGCAATTAATATAGATATCATAAAGCTGTGGAGCATATCTTGTTATACTTATATTTTACTGCAACAGTCAATATTCAAAGAATGAAATATACTGCTTACCAGAGGTGTGAAAAGTAAAAAAATTTGTTACTTAAGTAGAAGTATAGATACTACCGTTTAAAAACACTATAGTAAAAGTTGAGGTATCAAGTTGACTTCTTTACTCAAGTAAAAGTGAAAAGTATGTGCTCCAAAAATGACTTAAAAGTATAAAGTAACCTTTAAAAAAAACAGCCAGATGCCACTATATGAATTGAAAAATTCTTTAATATAGGGCAAAGGATGAGTGAGGTCTTGTTGGTCTCTATCACCTGATACGCTCTCGCCTGTGTCCGACCTTTCAGACATTTCAACATCTTTTTCTGAATCAGACATTGTAGCATGGCATAGAAAATTCACGTTTGTAGTTTGAAGAACACCTGCTTGCTTCTGATGATTTCTTTTAGCTAACCAATGAGTGTTTGCATTATATGACTCATCCAATTACACTAGTTTTCACTAGATGTGGATGGCGCCAATGATCTGCATTGGATGGCGCACATGACGTGAAATAAATATATATACACTATATTGCCAAAAGTATTTGCTCACCTGCCTTGACTCACATATGAGCTTAAGTGACATCCCGTTCCTAATCCATAGGGTTCAATATGACGTCGGTCCACCCTTTGCAGCTAGAACAGCTTCAACTCTTCTGGGAAGGCTGTCCACAAGGTTTAGGAGTGTGTTTATGGGAATTTTTGACCATTCTTCCAGAAGCGCATTTGTGAGGTCGCACACTGATGTTGGACGAGAAGGCCTGGCTCTCAGTCTCCGCTCTAATTCATCCCAAAGGTGTTCTATCGGGTTGAGGTCAGGACTCTGTGCAGGCCAGTCAAGTTCATCCACACCAGACTCTGTCATCCATGTCTTTATGGACCTTGCTTTGTGCACTGGTGCACAGTCATGTTGGAAGAGGAAGGGGCCAGCTCCAAACTGTTCCCACAAAGTTGGGAGCATGGAATTGTCCAAAATGTCTTGGTATGCTGAAGCATTTAGAGTTCCTTTCACTGGAACTAAGGGGCCAAGCCCAGCTCCTGAAAAACAACCCCACACCATAATCCCCCCTCCACCAAACTTTACACTTGGCACAATGCAGTCAGACAAGTACCGTTCTCCTGGCAACCGCCAAACCCAGACCCGTCCATCAGATTGCCAGATGGAGAAGCGCGATTCGTCACTCCAGAGAACGCGTCTCCACTGCTCTAGAGTCCAGTGGCGGCGTGCTTTACACCACCGCATCCGACGCTTTGCATTGCACTTGGTTATGTATGGCTTGGATGCAGCTGCTCGACCATGGAAACCCATTCCATGAAGCTCTCTGCGCACTGTTCTTGAGCTAATCTGAAGGCCACATGAAGTTTGGAGGTCTGTAGTGATTGACTCTGCAGAAAGTTGGCGACCTCTTCGCACTATGCGTTTCAGCATCCGCTGACCCCGCTCCGTCAGTTTACGTGGCCTACCACTTCGTGGCTGAGTTGCTGTCGTTCCCAAACACTTCCATTTTCTTATAATACAGCTGACAGTTGACTGTGGAATATTTAGGAGCGAGGAAATTTCACGACTGGATTTGTTGCACAGGTGGCATCCTATCACAGTTCCACGCTGGAATTCACTGAGCTCCTGAGAGCGACCCATTCTTTCACAAATGTTTGTAAAAACAGTCTGCATGCCTAGGTGCTTGAATTTATACACCTGTGGCCATGGAAGTGATTGGAACACCTGATTCCAATAATTTGGATGGGTGAGCAAATACTTTTGGCAATATAGTGTATATATATACATTAAACCGAAGCCAAGAGTAACGAGTAACGTTTGTTTTACAAATCTAAGGAATAGGAAGTACAGATACTTGTGTGAAAATGTAATGAGAAGAAAAATAAGTAATGGAGTAAAGTATAGATACCTAAAAAGTGTACTTAAGTACAGTAACGAAGTATGTGTACTTTGTTACTTGACACCTCTGCTGCTTACATATAGGAATAAACAGTGTTAGCACCACATATGCCAGTGACCACTGTTTTTCTTACAGCTGCCAGAAATCCTTATTTGCCCTGTGAAGGAAAATGGGAGCAGACCCGCCAGTGGTTGAGTCAGTTTCTGCCAGACTACTTCAGATCCTGTCTGGTGGGTTTAGGGTGTTGGTGTAACTGTGAACTGATGTAAATCTGTACGCCCTCAAAAGTTTATCTGCTCCTTATCACACAGTTATTGTCATTTTAGTGATGAAATAAGTCTGATCTTCATTTTAATCCGGCTGAATGTGTGTGTGTTTTTTTTTAGGAACACCACCATTCCATAGGTTCATCTGACATCTCAAGCTCGTTTGACTGAATAGGTTTGTGACATTAAACCATGTGGATTCGTTTATAAAAAAGAGCTGAGCGCGCGATCATGACATTTCACCTGCATACTTGGATAAGCTTGAGCAAGATAAGGAGAGCCATGGATCATTCTAGCCAGAGATGGCGATGCTGTCGAGCATGTTTCCCGCAGCACGAGTTCCTCTAATAAACTCGATTAAAATACAGATATTAAATTAAAGGTCCGCTGTGTTTTTGGGACGATTTATGCTGTGAATTTCACCAAAACAGGCCGAAAATCTGTTCAGATATCAGTCCATTATATGGTGCTAACCGGTCTAAGCTGTTCACTGCTAAAAATCTAATTACTGAACCTAATTAATATAGCCTATAAACACAGAGACATCCCAAACACACCGACAAGGTTTAATTTATTAAATTTAACCCAAAAGAGGTCTGGTTTAACAATGTATGAACACCACTCACCTCGTAGTGCTTCATCTTGGCAGTTGGTATCTCTTCCTTATTAAACCCGGATGAATGACGGGTCATCGACCAATCAGCGTATCGACATTAGGCGGACGAAGACATGGTGGGTGGGAACCTAACGTTCATACCAGCCAATCAAGTCCAGCAGAAGTCAGGCGACCACGCCCACGTCACTGAATGTAGCCAATGAAATTTTGCGCAAAAGATAAAAGATGGATAATAGGATTTACTTTGGCACTGTAGTTTACAATAAGAAATATGTATTGTGCTTCGTATGTATACATTTCAAAATGGTCAATTTCATTCTTGAAATATGCTTATTACTGACCCGTTAAGCTTTTCCTTCCCATGAGTCCTCATCCGATAGTTTACTGATTTTACTGTATTTGAAAATACACTGATATGAAAGTAAACGTTGGTGATGACACTCTATCTGGGACATGATAGTGAGACTTCAGACATGCTTCAGCAGAGTTTGCTCTGGTATGAGCCACACCCAAAGAAGTGAAAATCTACCTGTTAAATGCCTAAAAGGCAATTCTGTTCTCTAAATAAGCCCTCACTGTATCTTAAAAAAAAAAAGGTTTGCTGTTTTTCAGTGTAACAGTGGCCTGGCTTTCTTGGGACTGTAATATATTTTTTCAATGCTGAGGCTTATTTATGAGATCAGATCAACCGAATAAACCACATTTGGATCACAAATATAGTCAGGTTTCATGCATTTGACGATGTACAAAGAAATGAGTGTTTACAAGACTTAGATCTAAGGTTCTGAACTTTGTTATAAGGGCCACTGCTTGGATTCGGGGCTGTTGGTAGGGATATTACAGCCCACAACAGGAACAAGGGCCAGTAGATTTTTGTTTATTTCCATTTAACTTAATTTGAGAAATAAAAGCAATGTTTAAAAACTGTGGGATCAGCTTATTTAAACATTCAGGCCTCAGATCACTACAGTGTATTATTCCATGTATTTTTTCACACTTTTACTGTGATACCCCTAAGTTTTAAACGAAAGGATGTTTGAATTTTTGATACTAAGGTTTTTCATGTTTAATATAACAAGTTAGAATAGTTTAAGTCGCTTAAAAGGGTCTCTCTTTTTCTTTTGTACAACAATTGTTGCTTTAAATGAAGGAACCATGAGGTTAACGGATCCAGGTGGGCGTGGCTTGGTGTGTGACGTTACAGAGGAGCTGGTTCTGGCTGCATGTGGAAGACTCTGGAAGTTTCCACGCTGTTTATAAAGCATACAGTTGGAGCGCGAGCCGCACACGTTCGGGCAGGACACGGACTGCTAAAGATCACCAAAACTTTATTAAAATATATAAAACTAAAAAATAGGGCAAGGGCCGCTGGACGGTCAAGATGGGTAAGGACTACTATGACATTTTGGGAATCAAGAAAGGAGCATCAGAGGACGACATAAAGAAAGCTTATCGTAAGCAGGCTTTGCGTTTCCACCCCGACAAGAACAAATCACCAGGAGCGGAGGAGAAATTTAAAGAAATCGCTGAAGCTTACGATGTTTTGAGCGACCCGAAGAAGAAGGACATTTATGATCGTTTTGGAGAGGAAGGTAAGCATCATCTGAAACTAGTATGTGGATGGGCTAGTTAATAGGGGTTAGCTGGGTTAGGATATATCAGCAACCACTGTCGATATTTTAGGTCAAATGGTCGTTAACGATAATCTGTTTGTGTCATGGCGCTTTGTCCGTCCTTCATGGTGAGCTTTACCATAAAAGGCTCCATCGGACAGGACACACTTAATGATGATTTGGGACTATAACGGTCATTGAACATCAGTAACGTTATCTGCGCTGCTTAAAGGTTATGTGTTTGGCAGGAGAGGCTGGGTTAGCTTCATGTGTTTGTAGAGATGCTACTGGTACTAGCCTGCTGAGTGCTTGCTTTAATTTCAGCAACAGAATAATACGGAAGATGATTAGGGCCACTGAAAAAACAAAAAAAGTTAACAGATTTGTAAATTTTATTTCAGTATAAAAGGAGAAAAAAGTCGGAATCCTGACATTAATCTCATAATGGAACTTTTTTAATTTTTTCAGTGTCCCTAATCTTCTTCCGTAGACTAAAGAAGAGCTGAAACTGAGTTGAAATTGTTTCGCTTAAGTGACAGAATGCCCCACTACGTCTAATTTAAGATAATTATAATGATTAAGAGTGGGATCCCTGTGTGCAGGCTATCTTGATGCGTTGCCATGGTTGAATTTATTATAGGAATTGTGCTCATTTTTAGAGCCCTTTTTTTTTTTAAAGAGTTGAGAGGGGTTAAAAGTAGGCAGATCATAAAAAGGGTTATTGCATTTAGTTACTCTGTGATCATAGACTTCTGTCTGCATAGGATGAGTCAGAGTATATTTATAGATAAGTATTTTATACAACTCTGTTACAGACTAACTGCTAGTTGAGAAACATAAAATGATTATTATACGTCTGGCATTACATGTAGGCTTTATATTTAAATAAGAGGGTTGGGTAGGGAAAAAAAAGAACATAATGAAAGCTTTAGAAATGAATAGAAAACAAAAAAGAATCCAGATTTAGTTCAGGTAAAGAGCAGAGTCTCAGCTGCTCTCTGGTTTTTAGCCGAGGGTGTTTTGAATGAATATGAACCATGACATGGATTAAAGATTTTACTCCAAATATCAATAGAAGACTGAGATTTGTTGGGCAAAAGGAGCTCACATGCAGAACAGGCCAGATACCTTTAAAATTAAACAATAAAGGAAGCACTAACACCCAGCAGTATTCAATACATAGCATATAAATCATTGTCATAAAAAATAGCTTTTTGATCTTTGCAAATCTAGTGTCTTTTTTTTAGCACTGTTGACAATGAAAATAGCCATGTTCAGTTGTATTTGATAACCTATAATATGTGTAAACATATGCTGAATTACTGTTTATGAGCTTTATTTTCATTAGAATTAAATCAGATCTCCCTTTATTAAAGACTTTGAAAACAAAACAGTCTAGTTTGAATCAATGATTACTCTTAAGTGACATTTATTGTTTTCATCTTAAATGCATTGTTTTCTTATTTTCTTTATTTAGGGTTGAAAGGTGGCGGAGGACCGACAGGGGGCAGTGGACCTGGCACTTTCAGCTACACCTTCCAAGGGGATCCTCATGCCATCTTTGCAGAGTTCTTTGGTGGGCGCAACCCTTTTGAGCAGTTTTTTGGTGCTCGCAATGGAGGTATGGAGGAGGACATGGACACTGATGACCCGTTTTCTCGATTTGGGATGGGCGGCGGCGGAATGGGTCCCGGTGGAATGGGTGGCTTCTCACGCTCCTTCGGCCCTGGGATGGGAGGGATGGGAGGAATGGGGGGTCACACTAGCGTTGTAAAGAAGCAGCAAGACCCACCAGTGGTTCATGATCTCAGGGTGTCACTAGAAGAGGTGTTGAATGGTTGCACAAAAAAAATGAAGATCTCCCGAAAAAGACTCAACCCTGACGGCAGAACAACCAGGTCAGAGGAGAAAATCCTGGAGGTGCAGATCAAGAGAGGGTGGAAGGAGGGCACCAAAATCACTTTTGCCAAAGAAGGGGACGAGACGCCGAGGAACATTCCAGCAGACGTTGTCTTCGTGTTGAAGGACAAACCTCACCCGGTGTTCAAACGTGACGGCTCTGACATTGTTTACACTGCCAAGGTCACACTACGTGATGTAAGTCAGGATTACTGTAAACCAGAGATACATTTTGACACATAACCATTACATGTAGAGGATTTAAATTAGAGACTGACATTTTTTCGGGAATCCCATGGGTCACGGGATTCCCGTGGGATGGGAGTCAGTATTAGTAACGATCACGTGATTGGGACGGTACAGGATTAAACATTAACGGGAGCAGACAAGAGCGGGAGCAAACCGGTAATAACTAAAAAAAAAACTAGGATCAATGCCAAAAAATAAAATAAAATAGAAATAAAAAAAATCCAGTACTGGCGCGGCGCCGCCATTTTGTAGTTTTTTTCCTTTAAGCCTACACTATAATGCGAGTCAAAAAAACTACACCACCCAAAAACCAACAGTGATTCCGCTCTGAGTTTTTCACCCGCGCTCAAAAACAACAAGAATGGGGCTCTGTTCGAAATCCTGGGCTGCATCCTCCAAGGACGCGGTCTACTTAGACTGGATCCCTTGAAGTCCGTGAAAATAAGGAGACCGGAAGAGTTTTGGCTGTGAATTCGACCAGGTCTACCCTTCAGCGGGTTTTATCGCCGTAAGGTCTGTTGCTTAGCAACCGCGAAAATTGACACACAAAGCAGGAAAAGAATGAAAACCGAAGTTTCCAAAACTGTTTGTTTATTTATTTCTTTTTTATTGTAAAGTGAACAAAGACTGATGAGAATCCAGAGTGGAATAAATGTTCCAACAGCCAGGAGCAGGAACAAATAAAATCAAATGTAATGATAGAAACCTTAGTCAGTAAATTACCTGCTGCTGTCATTCTGCACATCTCTGAGGTTGCTGCTATTTTCAAATATCCATCACTGTAAAAATGTCCATAGCTGCATATTGGTTATTAATTCTCCAGTTTTATATTGTTAAAACACTTTACAGAATTGTATTTTTTTTTAACTCTTCCCTATCATGTTATTCTTATACATTTTTCTAAGGTCCACATTTGTGTGACCATTTTCAATAATCTTTCTGCTGCTGTAACTTTCCCCATTGTGGGACAGTAAAGGGATTTTCTATTCTATTCTATAAAAGGGGTAGACATATATAAGTAAATCTAAACAATGTATGTATTAAAAACATATCTGCAAAATCTCTAATATTCAACAACACAAAATATTTAGTTAAGCATATTGTGCAAAACAGCAATAAAAAGATAAAACTCCTATCAGATTTATAGTCCCCTCTCTGCAGATCTATTAGAATCTGTCCTTAAATTACAGCCAAACTCATTTACACAGTAACAGATAAAAACCTTTAGATAAATCAAACATTACCGTCACATATCTGACTTAATAACCATTAAAACAACTATTTTCATTCATTTCAGACGGAACTATTCACAGACTGGATTATATTAAACTGAACTTCCAATTTTCACCACTGTTCGGCGCCAAGTAACCTTTCCTCTGATCACGGCTTGCTTGGTCTCGCAATGAATCCTGGGTAAACCAAGGATAGTGAGGATACATCAACACCCGTCCTTCAAATCGGGCTAAAAGAAGGACGCATTTTAAGGCCACATAACGAGGAGTCTTGGAATCCGACCAGACTTCAGCGCTGCACTATGACGTAATCGTACTTCGAATCTGGCCTTCTAAGGACGTGTCCTAGGTTTTCGAACAGAGCATGGGAGTGGTGCGGGAGCGGGAGTCATTCTGAATGGGAGTGGGAGTAATTTCACCAGGAGTGGGACAGGACAGGATTTAGATTTCTACTCTGGCCCGGGATCGGGACGGGACACAATTTTTTTCTGTGGGAGTGGGACGGGACAGGAGTGAAAATCCACTCCCGTGTCAGTCTCTAATTTAAATCAGTGTTTACTTTATTGTCATTTCTAAATGTTCTCTACGGTCTTGTCGTCCCATCAGGCGTTATGTGGTTGTACAGTCCACGCACCCACGCTGGAAGGCAGGACAGTGACCGTGACATCCACGGACATCATACAGCCTGGAATGAAGCGGCGGGTTAGCGGAGAGGGGCTGCCTTATCCCAAGCGACCCGATCGTCGAGGGGACTTGATAGTTGAGTATGAGGTGAAGTTCCCAGAAAGGCTTACTCAGAGTGCCCGGGACACCATCGCCCAGGTTCTGCCTCGATCCTAAACAGGACAAACTCGCTGGACTTGTACTTGGCTGCCATTTTTTTTACTTGTGAATGGTCATGTGGGCGTCTACAAGTTAGACTTGCATTAGACGCAAAGAGCGACACTCCCAGGGTCAGCTCAGCCCTGGATGTATTTCCATGGTCCTCTGTAGTGTAAATATAAGCTTTTGGGGGCTTTGCCTATAATAAATGAGTGCTGCTTTTCTGAGTCTTGTTTGTAAATTTGATAAGTGATATTTTGGAGTGTTTGGTTTACGGAGTTTATATTTTTCATGAAACCTGTACAATAAATAAGAGAACATTTGTGCCACTATTCTACTAAATCTTTTGTTTAGAACAATTTTCACTGAGGAACTTTCTTTTTTTGTGAATAAAGTTGAGCATCCAGATTTGCAATGTATGGTTCACGGTTATGAGATATTTGACTGTGGAAGAACAGATTATTTTACTAAGAATGAAAGCTCACACAGAGGAATGACGCTCGGATAAATGATTGCTCTGTGAGTTCTTTGACATTGACGAACAATAAAGAAGGAAACGGTGTTGTTTACATTTGATGTCTCCTTTATTTTTCTATGATTTATTTTTTGTATTACATTATTTCCCTCTAAGGATAAAAATGACTTCCTTACATCTTTATCTTATATGAAGTTACATACAATCACATTCAGTGATTTACAATAGTTTTGAGAGGTTCCTTTGATTCAGTAACAATATTCTTTAAATAAAACAGCTATTTTCAGCTTTTATGTTACACTGTACTCAAAACAAACATTTGATATTCAGAGCAATGGGAAACATTTTAATACAGAAATGTGGACTTTACGTTTTAATACCTGCCAGGAGGATGTTATGAAATCCTTTTAATTGGACAAATAAGCCTCCCTCTGAACGCATTTTCTGTTTGTTTTGTTTTTTTGCACAAAATCGCTTGACTTGCAAGAATAAACTAATTTAAATAGATTACCCAAGTGTTCTGTTTCTGAAATCACAAAAACAACTCTGTTACTAGGCTCAGCTTATTTAATCAATATATAGGAATTAGCTTGATATTATAACCTTTGAATGAAAGATCAATAAATCAGATTTTCTTTTTATAACTACTTACCATCTTTGTAGAAAGTATAACTATAAGAAAGCTTTAAAGGCTCACACTGTTTTGCCTAAATATACTTTTATATTGTGCATCTAAGCCTGTTGCTTTTAAACAAGGTTCCACCTTAGAAAATATCCCCCTTATACTGATATTGCTTATGTGTGTACAAACCTAACTTTTTCAGACAAAATAAGTAATGCCTTTATTGTCCTCCAGTGAAAAAAAATCAGAGTGAAAGAAACAGGCATGTTTAAGTTTAATACGCACACAAAAAATAAGCAGGCAGTTATAACACAAAAACATGCAAATGAACATGATTTTAGAGCCAAATGGTTCTAAAGGTGAAAGGTTTTTGCTATTTCTATTTAACATAATATATAAATATATCGAGCAGATTACAAAAAGTGCAAATAATGCTTAGATCAGATCTAGAAGCTGTGCCACCAGGAGCATGTTTGTAAATACCTGTAGGGAGCAGCTAGGATGATAAAGTCTAACACAGACAGGAAGGAATGATCCAGCGTCCCTTTATGAAGGATATCACAGTTTAAAGCAACAGTATTTTATTTACCTCTCTGGCTTCCTTTGGATGTGCTTCTACCAATTTACCCTTCAGTACTATGAATGTTTTGAAGTTTGCTGAGAACCTTCAGACATTACACACTTCCTACATGAAAACCCAGCAAGAATTTCTTGTTATTGTTTTTCACTCTTAGCTGCCAGGTCCTATTAACCCCCTTAAAAATTTTGTTTAAAAAAAAAAAATATGACTTTGATTTCATATTTAGTGACGTTTTAATTAAAAGAGGACATATACATAAACATGTCAGTTTGACTCCAGGCTGTCAAGCTTTTAAAGATATACAGGAAATATCAACATTTTACATCTTTCTTCAAAGACTTTCAGGGCCCTATCTCTAGATAGCCATAACCATAGCAGTGTGAGAACCACTAATAGTTAGAACAGCATGAAGAAGGAGAAACAAAGAGTTTGATATTTACCATGCCTGTGGTACGTCACTAAACTCAGGCCAGGGGTGGAGCCTCTTAAGCCGTTTCTCTTCTACCTGACAAATTTAGAGGGGAAGTGTGTTTATAAGGATACTTGGAAAGAAGCGGATAGAGCTCACTGGCAAGCTTTCATTGGGTTACTCATTTTGGCAGGAGTGTACAAATCAAAAGGCAAAGAAACAGCAAGCCTTTGGGCTGCTGAAGCTGGAAGGAAAATCCTTTTTCCATGTGTCATAAGCTGTTATGATAGGGAAACAAGTTCCCTTAAAACTCTTCTAAACTTAATGCTTCCCAGTTTTTTATCAGTTTCCAAAGACAGTTTCAGACTCTTCTCTTTTCCCCATTTTCCATTCACATGGAGGGCTGCTTAGCTTGCAAACAGTTTGTACAGCAGCAATTTACTTCTTTAATAAATACCAAAAAGTCAATAGTTATTTTTAATCAGTAGCAGAGAATCAGGTAATGAAACAATGGATTCAGCCTCCCCCTTCGGTAGAGAGTGGAGGTAATTAGAGTTGAGGATATATTTGCAGTTTAAGAAGTAAAACACATATTAAGTGGATAGTTTTTAATGGGCAAGCTGTGGATAAAATGAGATGATAAAAGTGATTACCCTGAAATAACAGTAGGCTATTCAATCTCTTAAGATGTGGAAATTTTTTTAATATTTCAACATATGTTAAACTGGTTGAACAAGATAAACATCTGTAGTTCCTGACAGGAATGTCAGTAAAAAAAAAAAAAAAAAGAAAAAAAAAAAAAAAAAAGCTATGTGCTGTTCAAAGGAAAACTTAAGGCCCAATTGCACAGATGCTGCAGTAGATTAACGAGAGCTTAATGAGTTGGAAACCCTTTTCCAAAACATACTAGGGCAGAAAAAGATCCTGTTGGTGTCTAATAGAATGAATCCAAAGAATAATCTCTAAGCTGATGGAAAGGCTAGTGCACGATTTGCTCATGACCACAAGCACAGAAACATCTCAGTGGAACATGATAATAATGAATACTGTAACCTCTTCTCAACTCAATGATCTAAAGAACCTCTTAGTTTTTCAGTTAAAGCTGATTAATGTCATGACAACCGGATAACATGACTGCCAAAACAACCAAGGGTTTCATCTAATCAATAGAAGAGAAAAGGATTTGATTGGCTGGTTCCAGATAAGATCCCAACGGCATGCCTTTTATCTGATACTCTTAAAGTACTGTAAACAATCAAAAATGTGGGGGCAAAAAAAATGTCTGAGGCTAATGGCTTTAGGATGAAGTTATAGAGAGAAAAAGATTGGTAAAAATAAACTTACCAGCCAGATAGACAGCAAATTATCCAGTCACATGGCTGCAGTCCTTCATGTTTAGGTGCCTGGAAAAGAGGAAGAGGACTGGGACGAATTCTTCCTGCCTTGGACCATTGATTCAGGCTGCTGGCAGTAGTATGATCACAGGCTGTCCTAAACGGATAATTACATCCCTTTACACCGATGTTGGCACACTGATAAACACACAATGCTTCTGTCTAACATTTATGAAACCACTTGGTTAATAATAATTTTAGAGTTAGACAGACTTATTGTCATTGATTATACACAGAGTGTATACAAAACAAATTATGTTGTTGAAAGCTTACAACAGTTAAATGAACATTACCATTTAAAGTGCAGCAGTGGTCAGAATGTAAACAGCGTAGGAGAGAAAGAACACCAGCTTAAAAAACAATGGTGCAAAAGGGTATTAATATGGAAATATTGTGCAGTGCAGTGCAAAATAAATATGGTGCAAAAATGCAATAGAATATTGAGTTTTGTTCTATTTAAAATGATTCAAATGTTTTCAGCCATGTTGGTGGTGCAAAATAATGTTGCAAGTGTGATGCAGGCTCCAGTTTAGAGTTCAACAGTCAGATGGCAGAGGGGAAGATGCTGTTGCTGGAACTGCAGCGAATGCTGCGAAGCCTCTTCCCAGAGGGAGAACAGTCCATGGTGGGGGGGTGAGGGGTCACTGATGATGTTACGGGCTCGGGACATGCAGTGCTGGGACGAAATGTCCTTAATGGATCAGTTGTTCTCTTACCTGTGATTGTTTACTGTTGTTCTCTGTGTAATTAAACATTTTCTAACACCTCACACTACAAAATAAGCCTTAAAAGCATTTATGATTTGTGCTGATGTTGTATCGGGTCAAAATTTATATTGGTCAGTTCTCAAAGGTGCAATATCGTTATCATATCAGAAATGAAGAAGTTATTTCAGGACAGCCCTACTTCAAGCCACAATTAATCACCCCTAGTACAGGAAACAGTTGATAACTGCTTGTTCCTTGTGGTATTGCTTCTTACCATCTCCTTTCCCTTATGATCACAGCCATATTTTCCTGTTGCCTTCCAGCAGGAAATCACACCACATAAAAAAATAAAATAAATATTAAATCATGGTTCCTGGACATGGTAAGGACCTCGCTGTGTCCCAGCACTCTGTCTATATAGTTATCACTCTTAATCATTGTAAATAGAAAAACAACCAATTTGAAGCAACAGTATAACGATAAATGCCAGTCCAGACCAAAAAATCTGTCTATGTCATGAAGAAGAGTGCATGTTCTGGAGGCAGTTTCCTAATAATGTGGCCTGTGGGTGTATAATTATTTTTTTTTAGAGAAAACTTCACAAAATACATAATATCATTCACAGTTTATCAGATCTGAAAGTATTGTTTAATTTTTTTAGAGCATCCTACATAAAAACAGCTGTAACTTATAAAACTTATATTGGTTTATTCCAGAGTTGCTAAAAGGTAATATAAACAATAGCAAAGAAGCAGTTTCTTTCACTAAAGCAGTGACATTACTTTTTGCAGCAGTCAATTTCCCTTTAGTCTTTTCGGACTTTTTGATGAAGAGTCTGATCTCCCAGAGATTTTATGTGGTTTAACGGGGCCTTCATTATTGAAACAAATAGTCCTTAGGTTGCCCTCAGATACCCGTGACCTGATCTGCAGACAGACCACTTATTGAGTCTGATGGCCTCCAGCATAATGGGATCTAGACTTTTGGAGGCACACGAATGACTGGGGGAGGTAGACATGAACACTGAGGACTTTATAGCCCATCACAGTCATGAGCTGGTTCCTCAATGCTGAGTGGAAGAGATAGGAAAAACTAGCATATGCAGTAGGTTGGCTGTAGAGGATAAATAGAGGCATGGTACACCAGACCCGCTCCTTTTCCATGCAGAGGAAGACTGAACAAGAGCTGCTGCAAGTTTTTTTTTTTTCTTTTGCCAAAGAATCGTTTCAGGGGAGTGTCGCTTTTGTCTATGAGGCGTTCCTGTTTAATGGCAGTAAATCAGATTACTAGTTCAAGCTGAATGTTTCTTCCACACTCTTTTTTCACTTGGAATCGAGCAATGAGGTCTCTTCTCCTCACCGTTTGTTGCTTTTCAGGTACGTTTCTTCATTTTTGCCCGGGCTGCTTGACATTAGCTGCTGTGTTTTAAATCTTTCATGATATAAATTATACTTATATCACTTTTGCATGGGATTAAGTTAATGTTTTTGAGTAATAAAAAAAAAAGGATAATCTATTTAATAGCACAGACTAATATAGGTTTAAATTTGCCTTAAATCTGTGTCTTTTTCCTCTTTGAAATCTCAGGTTGCATAACAACAATTCTGCATTTTTTAGGACAACAAACAGCAACAGTTTATTCAGGCAGATCAGATAAGATTTGATAAAGGGCAACCCAGAGGGGGCAGCATTAGATAGATAAGTGGAAGAAGAATGACGTCTAAGATGTACTGTTCTGCATTAAACGTTTTTCCCAGACATTTACTACTCTATAGTGGTTCTGGAAATGAAAAAGAAACTATCATGTATTCAGTATATAATAGTCTGTTCTTTCCAGATGGAGATGTTTTTGCTCTTTGCACATTCTCTAAAATTAATACCGGAACTGTTTTGGTTGAAAATTTAGGCTGTAAAAGGAGATGGAAAATAACTTGTATAACTCTATACACATCTTTTTTTTTTTTTCATTTTTATGTTCATGGATGAAACAGTCTAGTGAATCTCCAAATCTTCACCTTCATTCTTTCTCACAATGCAGACCAGTCAAGCATTCTCTCTTAAAAGCTTGCAAGTCAGTACTTAGTTTATGCAGCAACACTTGAGCTTTGTTGCAAAGTTAGCTTTCCTGAAGGTTGAAACGGCTGGAATTTTCTTTTTCCTAAATTAAATAAATGTATATTTTTGGTGGAAATGTTTACATAGAAATAAAAAGCTACCTTCCGAGTACTAGAAAATAATTTTTCAAATAAAAAAATGGATAAAGGTAATATTTTCCTCTTTTAGCCCGAAATTGAAATTCAAATCTAAATGATATAAAGCTTAAAATATACATATTTTCTTATAAAGCACATTTGAAACTAGTTGACCTAAGTGCTGTGTGTTCAAAATATACAGAGTTAAATACAAATTTTAATTATAAAAGACAGTAAAGGAGCCTGCCTAACATGGTGAGTTAATGTATCCCACAAGTGTTAAAGCAAGTTAGTGATAAGCTTCAGCATTGACCTTAGAACCGCCAGTAGCAGTTGACCAGCTGACATTTGTAGAATACAACGAGGGAATCAAATCCTAAAGATGATGGAGGAGCAAAAGCTTTCAGGCATTTTAGAACAAAACAGTTAAAAAATCAGCCCTTATCCACACATAGATTCATTGTGGAACAGCCATAACAGGAGTGCTGTGCTGTGACCTGTGTGATCAGGGCAATGGGCAGCATTTTGAACAAGCTGGGTGTCACAAGGACCACTTGGGAGGAATAGTATGACCTCAGCCTTGGTTGCATCTAGACATTCATTAAAAGATTCATGGAATTAGCATCTTGCTTTTTCAAATGTAGACTTGAGAGTCATTGACATAACAATAAAAGGACACATCCGATTTCTGAAAAACAGAACCCAAGAGTTAGATATACAGAGTAAAGAGAGAGGGTCTTAGCGTAGACCCCTGAGTAACCTGTTGAGGACAGGAAATCCCTCATGGCGACACTAAAAGTTATGAAGGCCAGATAAAATTTAACCCACTCCAAAGCAGCACCTCTAATGCAAACACAATGAGATCCAGGGCGACATAGTTATCAGCTTCAGCAGCTAAAGATATATAATTAAAAACCCAAAAAAGAGCAGATTTTGCCTGGGAAACTTTAAAAATCCGACTCAAATATGACAGAAATTCCATTTCTCTCCACATATACATTTAAAAGTGCACAAATAACTTTCTCTAGTATTTTTGAAAGGAAAGGAAGTTTGGAGATTGCTTTGAATGTAAAAGGAGTGATGAATTAAAACATGTATTTTATTTATTTTTATTTTTTTCAATTAGAGGTAGCACCACAACCTGTTTTAAAATCCAGAGACCATGCTTGAGAAGACAGAAGGTTTGATGATATTGAAAACATCAAACAAACAGAAGAGCCAAGCATTTTATAGATTGTTCTGATCTTGAAAAAATTATACATGTTTGTATTAGAACTAGAATCATCTACTGTTAATCTTTTTGCAAATGTTTCTTACTCAAGCCTCATCAAGGCCCCCATTGTATCCTCCTTCCACCGCCTCATTTTTACAATACATTTAAAACTTTATTTTCTTTTCCTTTTTAAAGCTTTTAATGGTTTGGCCCCGCCTAATTTTCTGAAATATTGGGTTTCTTTTTTAGATTTTGTAATGTTGGTTTGCACCTCCCGGCCACCGTAGTTTCTGCTTTAAAGGCAGATCCAAAGTTTTTGTCCCAGTTCTTCCACCAAATGGGTCTTGTCGGTCGCAGACCTGACCTGGGCCTTTTTAGATCCAGACTTTTAATGATCTCTGCGGATTTTTCCCTCAGATTTCTAACTATTTCTTTGAATTCTTTTAATGTATGTGTGCTTTAGTTGTTTTATATATTTTTGCATATTTTTTGTTTTTTATTGAGCTCTTTGTGGTTGGCTTTTTAAGAGCCATATAATTAAAAAACTGAAATGAATTAATAAAACAGCAACAGAAGTTGTTCTAGCCTTGGACAATCCCTTTCACATAATTTCAAATCAAAATTAAATAAGAAATAAAAGCTGTTTTACATCGAATCTGTCCTGAATTTGAATAACATGTAGCTATTCAATAGAACATGAATCACTGTAGTTTATTTTTTCAAATATACACCTATATTAAAAAAACGATGTTGAAAAAAAAATGTAGCAATATATACTTTTGGTTTGAAATTTACATATTAATCACAGCAGTAGTTAGTTCTATAAAAGCATTAGAACCTGTTAATTGCTTTATTCAGGGTTAGATCACCTGGTTTTAGATAAACAAATATGAAATCTAAAGGAGAGTCTCCCCTGGGATGGTACTGAAGCTGTTTGTGTGATGCTAATGGCAATAACAACTTATCAAATCCCTAAAAATACCCATCCCACATAGGCTGACAATTCCAGAATTCACTCTGGTTTAATATGCGAAATGAGTGGCTCAGGAAGCATGAAATACTATTTTCACGCCTAGATTAAGCTAAACAGTCTAGCTCTTTGCCCAACAGAGTATCCTTGATATGTCTTTATGTTCTGTTCTCTGTTTCCCATCTTAGCAAATAATAAATACATGAATAAATGAATTCACTCTAGATGAAAAGATAATTCATAAAAGGATCAAACGCCATCACTGCCACCTTGAGTTGGGTAGGAGTAGCTGAGCAGCTTAAGGTTCAAGGAGGTAATCAAAGCAATCCAACTATAAAAAGGTTGAGCTAATATGAACAAATATTACATTAAGTAGTACATCAATGTGGTGCACTGAAAAAAATAATGCAACTGCTTTTGCTATTTACTTAATCATAGTAAGTTACTTTAACACTATTGTTTCATGTTTGCAGGGTAGGAAATAAAACAACTAAATATGATTAAGTAAATGCCAAAAGCGGTTACATCATTTTTTTCAGTGTGTGGTTTTAGGATTCACACACTGCAATGACAAGAACTTTGGCTTTGCTGACTTTGGACCTGATCAATCACATCGGACCAACAGCAGCAGAGGACATGGTTCCCTAAATCAATACCTCAACCAATGTGGATTCTCTCTTAGAGCTGTTTGGGCTGTTAAAGGACAGTCCAGTTGTATTTCTCCTTGATACCCAGGTCCTGGTGTCTTTTGAAATGATGACTCCAACCGCAGGCACTGACTGTTCATGACTTCCCCATGGCTATTACAAAGCATTTCTTTATCACATATCAATTTTCATTGGTCTTATGTAATATTTGAATCTGAATATAAATTTCCCATTAGCTGTTAGACATAAAACACTTTTTTTTTTTTTTCATTTTAGTTTTTCCATTAGATGTTGATTGTTGAACAACTTTCCAGGCATATCTGAATAATAAGTGCATTTAAATATACATATTGTATATATCCTTTACTTTTTACTGCACATTTTGTGCTCAAACTAAAGAAGAGATTTACCCATCATCTTCAAGACATTTTTTGTTTCCTCTCTGCAGTTTTCCACCTGGATGCATCCCAGGTTCTCGAAGTGAACGGCCAGGTTGGAGGAAATGTCTCCATCCACTGTTTTGGTAGCTGGTCTGCAGTCAACATTTCAGAGCTGGACAGTGTGCATTTCTGCAATGGTATCTGCTCTGCTGAAAACACCATCATTCAGATGGAGATGATGAGCTCTTCTGTAAAATGGGATGGGAGATACAGCATGGAGTTGGATGGAGAAGACGGGGTCTTTACTGTGACAATAAACAAGCTAAAGAGAACCGATACTGGCAGTTATCTCTGTGCAATGAGTAGAAGCTTAAAACTCATGTTCCAAGAAGTTAGTCTAAAAGTGGTTGATGGTAAGTTTTTAGGTGGATGAATAATACATTCTTGGTGTTAAAATAGAAGTAACTTCATTATTACATACCAAAAATTTTAATAGAACAACATACTTCCTTAATAGGATGTTACATGATTTATAAATATTAGCAAAATTTAATTTAAATATTATTAAACAATATACATATTTTGATTATTTCACAATTATGAATGTATGCATTATAATTATTTGATTGGATATTCCTAATATATCTTTATTATCGATTAACATAATTATTGAATTTCCTTTTGGGATTATTAAAGTTTTTTGAAATGAGTTTAATAGACACAGGTCTTTTCCTCTAGCCTCAGAGGTTTGTTCAAGAACGTCAGCGAACGAAAAGCCTGTTAAAGACCAGGAAGGGACGAAAACATAGAGAAATTTAAAGCAGGATTATGTTAAAACCAGGTAAAAACTCCAGTCTAAATATTTCCCATTTATAAACTTTGTTTTTTTTCCACTTTTTGTTATGTTTCAACCAAAAAATGAAAAGTGTAGGGAAAACTTCTTTGTGAAACTGTATGAAGGAGTGGATTGTTTAGATAATTATCCTCTCAAATGTGCTACGAGCTCAAAACAACAAAGCTCAGAAAAGTTGGCGCTGACCTACTTGATACTGACAGCCTAGGGTCATTTTGAAAAACAGTGAACCTTGTGATGTTCTCCTGATGGACAGATAGTAAAACCCTGATCTCTGCCAGAATTTTAAAACATCTACCTCTCAAATTGTTTTTACTTAAGTCACCCAGGATGTCATTAATTAATCATTTTTACCACCAAAATCAACTTGAGTTGGCTTTAGTATAAACTAAAGGCAACAGATATTTCCTAACTTCAACCATTTTTTATTTTAAATGCTTTTTATTCCACATAAAAAGTCTGTTGATTAAATGGGACTGGTTGCTTTTAATAGACAAAGGACGGAGCATCATTTGAAAAATGAATTTGAAAGTTTTAGAATACATTTAGACATAAAAAGTACAATGAAAATGATTGATCTCTCTCTTCATAATCAGTTGTCCTATGAAATGACATGCATTACTTTAATCTATTATTGGTGAAGAGTTTTTTACATGAAGAACCTAAAATCTTTGAATCTGAAAGTCCGCTTCGCTATAACCATAATCTTTAGGTCCACTGATTCTCTATCTAATCTAAGATAGGACTCTAATTTAAAGCATATATTACTATTACTTAAATAAAAACCAAAAAACCAAAAGGGAAAGATTAACTGAAACATGTTTTTTTTTTAAAGGGAATTAAAAACTTTGTGTCCAAGTATTTGGTAATATTTTTTCTGCTAGCAAAACTGATTACACAATATCTCTCTTTTAAAATATCCTGTTTTGGATTTATCCAACTTATAAATCTACATTTTAATTGACTTGGAGTTATTTAATAGTCCAATCCGTATTCTGTGAATGTGAGAAGCTTTATCTTGTGATTACTTGGTAATGTGTTTTTTTTTTTTATCTTAGCTATATGTTAAAGTGTCACATGAGCCTAGACATATTTATCCTCACTGACCAGCCATTTGTCTTGGCCTCTCAAAGTTTCCACTGTTCCTGCTGGATCCCCTGAAGCCCCCAATACCACCCAGCAGGCAGGGCTACGCTCTCCCAGAGGCAGCTTTTCATCAAACGATGAAGCATCTCACGTTACAATCATGCCACCATCTTCAGACAGGAAGAGAAGACAGAAAGAAGCAAACCACCTAACAGGTATCACACCTTTTCAAGACAAAACCTTAAAATATTATAGAGCAAGTCTTGAAATACATTGATTAGGTTTACAAATTTATTTAGGTTTATTCCTAATCAAAATTATTGCCTCAAGTTATGGTTGATGTTCCCCAAATGAAATTCAGCAAACAACAGGATAAGATCAATGTCCTAAATATGAGTAATTAACTGCACAGAAACCAAGAAAATATTAATACTAGTATTATATAACGTAAGAATAGGTACGTTCAAAGGGATAGATAATATTTCAGAAGCATGAAGAGATTAAAATAAAATAAGAACAAACATAACATTAATTAAAGGGACAGGTAATTGTTTCTCCTTATTTTTTGTTTCTTTTCTGTACATGGTATTAACACTATAGGATCAATTCACTAAGCCTGTCATTTCCAGACATTTTTTACAATACAATCAATTCAACTTCCTGGTACGTAGACCCTCTATTATGTCTCAAACTGGTCCAGTTATTTTATTTATATTGCATTATGTAAAAGAAACTATAGCTTTAAATTTTTGAGTGCATTAAACGGAAAATAAGTTCATGATTAAAATAAAAAGTACATAATGTATCATTGTTATATATATAATACATATACAATATTTTCAATTTCTTGCTTTATTCATATCTGGTAAGTAGTAAAATGTTACTAAAACCAAATTTAGGAAAAATTAAGACAACTATGTTTTAATTTAACTATATCAATATGATCACAGAATTAAAAGAAGTAGAATTTTTTTTTTAGAAAATATAATTTAAAGGTGTTAAACCATTGATAAGTCATAATCATCTCCTCAAGCATAGAAAACACCATAAAGCATAGTTTTCAGCAGAGTCTGTAGTACAGGAACTGAGGACTTCAGGATTTGGCCACAGACATATGGTGTTAGAAGATCTGAAATATAATCATGTCTAAGACAAGATTTAAACTCTAAATAACCTCAATAACGTCTCAAAATTAACATGTAGCTAAAGAAAATATATATAAAAAAACTGTTTTTTGTTCTCTTGGTTTTAGCGAGAACTCCAGCTGCAGCATTTTAAACCAAGCCTAGTTTATGTAAGCTCTGCTGGCCAAAACAAATTTATAATGAGTTCCAATAACTGAGTCTAGTGGACATAATGAATCATGAATGACTTTCTCTTTTGGGTAAAATTGAACTGACCTCACTCATATTCTGTTTAACTGCATGTCTGTATAATCTAAATTGACATGTTTATTTAAGATGAGGATCATTTGACAGTGTTACTGTGTGTTATTGAGGTTAACAGAAACCGCATGTCATCACTATAAGGTATATCTGGAAAGCAAAGATGAAAAATAGAAAACTAAGAAATCACATAAATGAAAGTATTCACAGCTTTTGCTGAAGTCTGTGTTAAGCTGAGGTTCATGCTTTTTACACTGATCATCTTGAGATGTTGCTGCAGCTTTTTTGAAGTCGGCCTTTGGTAGATTTAGTTAAAGGTAAAAGATTAGGAGAGGAACCCACCGGTCCATATAAGGTCCTACAGTGTGTAACCACCAAGCATGAAGTCGAAGAGTTTGTCTGTAGACCTCTGAGAGCGCAAATCTGGGGAAGAATTCAGAAAAAAATGGATGCTGCTGTAAAAGCCCCAATGAGCAATGGACATTTTGAGCCCAAAGGATTCTCCACAGAGCTGCTGCACTGTCTACACTGAGAAGGTCACTCTGTCAGAGCTCTAGGAAGATCTTCAAGAGAGACAACTATCTGTACAGCATGTGTTGTAGATTAGCCAGATGAAAATAATTTGGGAAAAGACGCTGGCAGCCCATCTGATGTTTTCCAAAAGACACTAGAAGGACTCTAAGCTCATGAGATACACAATTCTCTGGTCTGATGAGACAAATTGTGAAATCTTAAAGCCTGAGCTCCTGGCCATACTCAGTGATTGGCCATTCCCCTAAATGAATATACACGTTTGATAGTCAAAGCTGAAGAGGCAATGGCGTAACTATCGGTAAGCAGAGACTGCAGTTGCTTAGGGGCCCTCGACCTCTTAGAGGCCCCGTCACTGACATCTGGTTGGACCCTTACGCAATTGTGGACTAGGATTTCTCTTTGCAGATGTGATGGTGTGAAAAATTCCTCTTAAATCGACCTGATACTAGAAGGTCTGACCACACCCTATTTATACCCCAACACATGGCAGATTTCAACAGGATGGTGAGCCGTTTAAATGGGACACCAATAGCAAAGCAGACAGTGTTACTTTTAATTACTATGTTAATAACGTTGTTAATAATGTTGTGTCGTTACGCCATTGTGAAGAGGGTTATTATCCAGTCTGATATTTTGTGTGACATCCACATGCCATATTCTGTCACACATCATGGGTATAGGCCCAATACAATACAAGGAAAAAAAAGTAGTATAAAATTAAAGTAACATTACTACTTTGAGAAAACACACCCACAAGATCTTTAAGTTTCTCTTCTAAAAAAGCACAATAACAAAACATATCAATAAAGCCAAAAAAACTGGCTTATATTGGAAAGAGAACTGGACTTTCGGCTCACAAGCTGACTGTTGGGCCGGGCCTAGGCCCTGTGGGCTGATTTATAGGTATCTGAGCAAAAGTCCCTTTGCCTTCTAATTTAAGCCTGCCTTCTAATTTAAGCCGGGTGATTGAGAATTTACAAAGGCATGTTTGCATAGACTTTGGATTTTACATTTTCAGCTCACGAAAACAAACAAAAAGATCAACCAGCTACCAACGCTTTAGTGATTTTAATGTGAAATCTTTTTTATGAGAGGATGTTTTAAACAATGTAATAACCATCAGCCTTTGTTGTCTGCAGACACAATGGTTGTCATAATCATCTCTGGAAGCCTGGCTTTTCTGGTTTGTGCCATTATCCCTCTTATATTCTACAGACGGTGGCGAAATATAGCAGGTAAGGTTATACAAGAGGAGGATTCTGAAATCTTGCAGCATAAAAGACTTAGATGTACTCCTTATGCTATTTGTTTTCTTTAGGTCAAAACAAACAGGCAGAAAACATAAATGCGGTAAGTTTGTTTTGCCTTTTTAATGTGCTTCATAGTTATAAAAAGGTAAATTTTAATGTTTAAATTCTTTACAGAATGACTGCTGTCAGGAAAATGTAGATACAGCTTCCACTCAAATAGCAGTGGGCGTTCAGACTTCAGAAGAGTATCCTCCAAAATCTGAGGCAGAGGACAACCTCCAGTACGCTGAGGTCTATGAGGGGCTGGATCCCAAAACCCTCGAATGAGCAGGAATTATTCAGTTTCTTTGCTGTTTTTTATTGTGAAACTAACACACTCTATTCTATGAGAAATCATAACATCTCTTTGAATATCTCTCCGTACTATCTGTTGCTAAACTTGTAGCGTTTCCAGAGTGATAGCTGAGCTTAAACAAATTCTAAGAACAACACAAAGAAGCATGCAGCTGCATGGGCCTCATCCAAACATGCATATATTAATAGTGTGCAAAGTCAAACTATTAACTGGATGCACACACAGAAATGCATCTATAAAATTACCAAAATAAATACACAGCTAAGCTTGTTTGACCTTCAATTCAATTCAATTCAGTTTATTTATATAGCGCCAAATTCACAACACATGTCATCTCAAGGCACTTTACAGTTCCTTCAGAAATATGCAGAACATATTGATAATCAGGGCATGCAAAATTGAGAAGCATGTGCTAAAAATTGAAATTACTTACAACAAGCAACGTGATTCGGAAACCATGAAAGGGAGGGTGGGTGTAGTGTCTGCTTCTACAGTTTTTTTAGTCCTTTGACCGTCAGGTAAAACTTATACACAAAAATGTCTGTTGTCATCAGGAGAAGGAGACATAAGTGCAACCACAGACAATGGAAAGAAAATGTGTCATATGTATATTAATTTATTTGGACTGTTGGAAATGAGACTAGTAATGAAGGTTCCTACAGATACTCTACACTCACCGGCCACTTTATTAGGTACCACATGCTAATAACGGGTTGGACCCCCTTTTGCCTTCAGAACTGCCTCAATTCTTCGTGGCATAGATTCAACAAGGTGCTGGAAGCATTCCTCAGGGAGTTTGGTCCATATTGACATGATGGCATCACACAGTTGCCGCAGATTTGTCGGCTGCACATCCATGATGCGAATCTCCCGTTCCACCACATCCCAAAGATGCTCTATTGGATTGAGATCTGGTGACTGTGGAGGCCATTTGAGTACAGCGAACTCATTGTCATGTTCAAGAAACCAGTCTGAGATGATTCCAGCTTTATGACATGGCGCATTATCCTGCTGAAAGTAGCCATCAGAAGTTGGGTACATTGTGGTCATAAAGGGATGGACATGGTCAGCAACAATACTCAGGTAGGCTGTGGCGTTGCAACAATGCTCAATTGGTACCAAGGGGCCCAGAGAGTGCCAAGAAAATATTCCCCACACCATGACACTACCACTACCAGCCTGAACCGTTGATACAAGGCAGGATGGATCCATGCTTTCATGTTGTAGATGCCAAATTCTGACCCTACCATCCGAATGTCGCAGCAGAAATAGTTGTCCTGTTATTCAGTTCTGAGGCATCAGATGAATTGCCTTTATTTGCATACTTTAAATCACAGTTAGATCAAGCATAAAAAGGGCTTAAAACAAATCAGTCTTTTCACTAATGAATAGGCAGTTGCTTTTTTCCCACTGAGTGGAAATTTGTGTTGATCAGAGGTGAAAAATGTTATCATATTTTATTACACATTTTTTAACTTTAAAGCCACTTAGGGTTAAGGCACTTTTACTGCCTTCTGGGATTTTGTTCTGGATTAGTGGTGCATAAAAACAAATGCTAACTCACTATGTTTGAATTTGGTTCTGCGTTTGCAGGGTAGATCTTTGGCTTGTTGATGCGTTGACAACAAGTCTGTAATCTTTTTTGGTGATAACTTTGACATCTAATCTCTGAGATACAGGTAGCCAGTGATGTGCCTTTCTTTCTACTTTTTGGTGAGGATGCAGGCAGCAGCATTCAGCTGCAGCAGATCTGTGAAGACATTGTTGCTATAGTCAATTCTCCTAAAAACGAACACATGAATAGGTTTTTTAAGTCCTGTCAAGACATGAGTCCTCTAATCCTGGAGATGTTATTTAGGTGATTGAAGATCAACTTTGTTGCTGTCTTTATGTGCCCCTGAAGGTTCAGTATTGAGTTCATCACGGCATCAAGATAGTGAGCCTGATAAGTGGTTTCTACTCTCTCAATGAATTAAGTCAAGCTGGCTTGTAACTTGTTTTTTTTTTCTCCTTGGGTCCAAAAATGATTACCTCATTCAAATGATCTGATGGCTTCCAGGACAAAAGGTGCAGTAATGGTCACTTCAAGTTTTCCTACAGATGATAGGTCCTAATTTTATTTATCACTTAAACAGAAAGGTCTCTTCTATTCTCCACCACATGGATCTTTCCCACATAGAGGTTCCCATCTGCCATCTGCAAAAATATGGCTCTCTGTGTTATTCACAAAATAAAACCACTCACTGACTTCTTATGATGACATCCAGAAGCAGAACCAGAATTCTGATTCAAATAGAGTTGTCATGGCCACTTTCATCACTTTCAACCTCTACATCTGCACACAGTGTTGATACAGTACATCCCTGGAAACACACCCACTTATTGCACATGAAACTCTCTGTTTGCACAAGCAATTAGGGTTAAGTAGATCATGTTCAGTACATACATATTGCCTGACATGGCAGACCACCATTAAACACATGATTAAAGAAAGACAATAAAAAGGACCAGCAGAGGGCACCACATGTGTGATGTTATTAGGCATTGAACGTGATCAAGACAAAAAGGCAGTTTATCCCAGAAGAACATAAATAAAAAAGTTACAAGGGAGTAAAATCCATTACAGTGGAAAGGGAGTTGAGAAGGAAAGATGGTATAGAAACTAAAGAGAGAGAGAAATAGATAGAGACAGGAAACAGCTCATGAAGAGAAGGAAAATAAAACAAAACAGCAAAAATAGACAACAAAGAGGATATACAGCAACTCCTTGAAGTCTGCTTCCTGTGTTAGATGAGAGGGAAAGAAAACAGAGAACATAACAACAGCAAAAAAGACAACAGACAACCAGAGTAAACGTCAATAAAAAGCTCCAAGAACAGCGGTATCCCTTACATATCCATGTGTATGGAAGGCAAACTCTATGGTAAATACACAATATTAATCAGAGTGGTATATACCCGTAACTGCAGCTTAGTATTTACTAATACTGTGTATCAGTGAGCACCTGGATGCAAAAGCTCTTGGTATATATGAGTGGGCATGCTTGTTTATAAAAGATTAACAAAGCTTCTTCAGAAATAAATATGCTCAAAACAGGTGTGGGTGGTTCCAGACTCTCACTACAGGTCAGAGGAATCCATAAAGACGCAATCCTTGCCCTATATATCCAGGGGCATCCCAGATCACTTGGAAACAAGAGGGGCAAACATAGGGACGGCTGAACCCGCCAAAGAAGGGCAAAAGAGAGCACCCTGAGCCTCAAGGTGCCAAACCCGAAAGTGGCTCAGTCCCTGTGGGTCCTCACTCCAGAGGCCATAGTGCCAAGGTCCCATAGGGCAGTGGCAGCAAGCCCATGGTCTCCGCTGCAAGCTGGATCCGGATGGGAGCCCAGGAGTCTGAGGCCGGGGCACACCACTACCCTAGTGGAGACAGGGCCAGGAGGCCTAGGCCTGGCCCGGCAGCCAACTGGAATGAGAGAGTGCGGACAAAAGTATCTTACAAAGTCCTCTTTGAAACAGTAATTGGTGTCTAAACCTAATACCTGAAGCCGGGCATACACTTTTTGATTTGTTGCCCTTTTTGGGCCAATTTTCCAATTGAGTGATAATTTTTCGATCATGCTGAATCATGCAAAGAAGGAATATTCTTCTGATTCTTCCTCTCAGGCGAAAACACAAAAGCATGGCGAGGCTGCGAGTGAAATGGAGTTGTTTCTGTAAAATTGACAGACCGTAGTAGCCACGTTTGCTCAGCCATGTCTTTGTCCAAATACGTCGTCGCATTTGTACTTTTTAGGGCTTTCAGCACACAAAATTGCACAAATTGCCAAGGCAGCGTTTCTCTCTAGTGAGCTTCATATTCCTCTTCTGCTCGTTTGGCTTCTGAATAGACAAGTCCGACTAGCGCCATCTCACTGCAGAGCTGAGTCTGTTGTGGTTTTTAGACCTACAGAGTGAGCAGGTCGTCCCAAACGCACAGACTGAGAACATACATTGTGAGCTGTGAACTTTTAAACCATGCTGTTTTGATGCACAGTTTAGGCCTTTCTTGATTTTATTTGAGCCTTGTTTCTATGAAGTTCCATAATTCTGTCTAATTGATCTATTCCTCATTTCTTGTTTCATTTTACAGAAATCCAACACATACTTTTAGTTTCTGTCAGAACAGGCCTCATGTTCTTGAATACCAATAACAGTATGCGGTTCCGTATTTTTTTTCAGAATGTTGCCACTTAGCCCACGCTGTCCTTTTTTTTAACCGGAAACCACAAATAAAAATGAGCTGGGGATTTCTATATGGCTGATAAATGCAGCTAGTTATCAACCAATCAAAAAGCTGGATGTTGTTTCTGGGTAAAGCTAATATTTAATGTGTCTGCTGTTAGTCTGCTATTTAGATAAATAACATATCTACAAAATAAAGTTACTCTTTGTGCAAAGTTTTAAATCTTCCCTTGATTAATTGTTTATGTGTAAGATCTTTTAATGAAAAACCTATTGTGATGCCTAGGTTTTATCAAGAATTAAGGAACTTTATTGTCATTATGTCACCATAATGAAATTTCCTTAAGACTTCTGACTCGGTAGGGCTTTAGACAATAGGTTCATAACAGAAAAGCACCGCACAGGACTTCTATTATAATTTTATTCCATTTCAGATGTCTTGTTAAGCTAGGTATTCCGACATAATTTGTTTTCCCTGCATCAGGACAGATTCAGCAGAAAGAGCTGAGACTTTGTCTTTTCACACCTTCGTTGTTTTCCTATCTGCTTCTTTATTGAAAGAAAATCCTTTTAATCTGCTAGAGTTGTAAATAAATTATAACTTTCACAGTATTTGATTTATTGCATATTAAATGTGTTTCATATGGAACCAACAAACTGAACAATGGAGAACATTTATCTTTTACTTTTTAACAAATTCACATCAAGTAAATTGGAATTGAGGAGCAGTCAATGAAGCATAGAAACAAGCTCTGCGTTGGATGAAGCTTGCTTATTCGGATTAATAAAGCATATTATGGAAGGATATTATATAAAGGATATTATGTCAATATGCTCTAAAATGTGTTTAAGTAAGCTAACATCAGCAAATATTCACTTCAGGCAAGATGAAGTCCATAATAAACACTGCAGCTTTACTGTTCTCCATGGTTCTACTCCATATGTCACAGACTTTATTCTGTGAATAATGTAGCTGACTTACAGGTTTGGGTAGTAAATTAAGTTACAAATACAATTATACAGCTACCCTGCCTGCTACGGTAGATTAAAACTTAAAAAAAAATCCAGATAATATTAAGTCTGTCATGCAGTTAATATCTGGTTAAAAGATTGTGCTGTGTGTGTACACCATCACCATATTATCTGTGGTTAGCTGCAGGTTCAGAAGGGGATTCATTTGTTTTGTGAGGATTCAGGTTTTCATTCATAAGTTGTTGCTTTTACATGTAAGGACTGAAACCCATAAAGTATAATTCAAAATTTTGCTAAAACTTGTGATGACACATTGAAATCTCAAATCCTGTTTGTTACAAAAAGCCCCCTCATTGGAAAAGCATGCATGTGTTACGTGCATTCTGCTAACACCCACAGCTTCCATCCTCTGCTATCATACAGTTAAAACCACAGGAAGCTGTTACGGAGTTGAGTGCTTGTTTACATGTGATTTCATTTGAACGAGCCAAGCAGCGGTGACACTTACCTTTAGGTTTTCTAACAATCTGTACTGATTTTGGGACGACCACCGAACCACAATGACGACCATTTTTGCCTTCTTCTGTCTTTTGAAAGGTATGTAGTAGTGAGTAGTAGTAGTGACACGTGTTAATGGCTCATAATTAATTTGATAGTAAATAATTTCCAAATGTTTAAATGAAGACCAATGTAATAGCATATTATTTTCACAGTAACGCTGGCACTTGCTGCTGAGATCAACATTGAGGGAATTGAAGGAGGAGATATTTCATTCAAATGCTCTCACAAACTGGCAAACAACAACAAAAAGTACTTCTGCAAGGATCCATGTAACAGTAAAGACATACTGGTTACTGTTTCACCTGGTGAGAAGGCAGAGTCTGGAAGGATAAATCTGGTGGATCATGAGGACGGTTCCTTCAAGGTTACCATCAAACATCTTCAGGTGTCTGACTCACACGTGTACTGGTGCGCAGTGATTAGGTCCTTGCGCAACACGTTCACATCTGTAAATCTTACAGTACATAAAGGTACATATGTTACATCTTCAGTTATAGCCATGTCTGTTATGTCTTTATCTGTTACTGCTTGTTGTTGTTAGCAGAAGTTTTGATGCCTATGTCTACGAATATTTTCCTTTTAGCAAATAAATCACATATTAAGTAGAAAATAGTCACCCTTATAGTATTTGATAGAATATTTACACAACTGTGTACTATAATATCCACTGAGGTGCCCCTCAGTTTTATAACATTGTTTCTGGATAAATTAGATGAACTTATATTTTAAAAAGTCCTCAATATTTTTGTGGCAGAATTTGGTAGCTCCTTTAAACTCATTCCGTAAAAGTTCAAAAAAATCCACTGAACTTGGTTTCCAAGATTTGAAGACGTTTCGCCATCTCTCCAGGAAGCTTTCTCAATTCAAATGTCTGGATCCGCAGTGAGTTTTGAAAAAGATTATTTCCATCACTACTGAGTTTAAACTGAACTCCTTTAAACTCTTTCATGATCAACCAGTCTGCAATAAATATGTTAAACACAATTGTAAATTTATTACTTCAAATATGTTATTTAACTATTGATCTCACTGCAGTTTATTACCTCATCTTCCAACTAGGTGAAACAAAAGGTTCTAAATAGGAAATTAATGTTCAAAAATAATACTTGAAAAATAGATGAAACAAGTCTAAACTCCATTTATTAAAAGATAAATGCGGGTGTTTGTTTAGTTTTTCCCAGATTCTGAATGGAAAATTGATTTTGTGATTTTGTATCTCTGCTTCTTTCTGTATCTTTGCTTCTGTCTCCTTGAACCCCAGTCGGCTTCGGCAGATGGCCGCTCACACTGAATCTGGTTCTGCTGGAGGTTTCTTCCTGTTAAAAGGGAGTTTTTTCTCCCCACTGTCGCTACAAGCATGCTTAGTGTGAGGGATTGCCTTTGAGTCAATGAGTCGATGTAATCAACTGGTCTTTAAAGTGTTCTCAAATTAAGCTGTGGCGTCACCTGTCCGTCAGAACCCACTTTGGACCACTTTAGGTTTGGTTCACCCATAGTAAAAGGAGAACATCTTGACGTATCACCTTCAGTCCTGTCACTTTGGATCAGTCTGAAACAGAATTTCTAAAAAAATAAACAGATCTGGCAGGGCAATATGATGCATGTTTCCCCAATGGAATAAAAAACAAAAACAAAAAAACAAACAGACGCAAATTAATGCAACTGGATTGAACTGGCTGATCAAGCAATCCTGGTTCAGTCTGGCCAGCAGAACTTATTTATAGATTCTTTTGTCTGTCTTTTGTCTGTACTCTAAAAAAAAAACTATTTGGTTCTTTTCAGCAGTGTTAAAGACAACTGTTCCACCCACTGTTTCTTCCCCCTGGTTTCCAGACTCAACCACCTCAACACAGATGACAAACAGTGTGGGGACAACTACAACCAGAAACATCTCAAATGGTAGGAATGCCTTTCCTGTCCTATGTAAGTCCTTTAAGGTCAAAACATACATCACCTTATTCTTCACCTATGCCTACAGAGATAAACAGCACCGGCAGTGTAAATAGCCTTAGCAGCAACCTTGGTGAGTATCTGTTTAGACATTTATCATACAACATGTGCACGAGCAGAATCAGATAACTTATTCTTTATCTTGCATCTGATCAGGCTCCATGCTGGGTGCTGGGGCCGTGACCGCTGCTACTCTCATAATCTTCATACTGGCTGCATGCATCAGGAAACGCAGAGAAATGTCAAAACCTCAGCTTCAAGTTTGCTCCAACCACAAAGACCCTGGGAGTAAGGTAAGGATGTTTCCTTACAGCATCTTTGTCTTGGGTCAGCCAGAGATTAATTCTATACAGCAGATTAATTTGTATTCACACAAAGCTACTTTCTTTTCCTGGTTTCAGAGGTGGAACATTTAAAATGGGTTTTTCCAACAGCAACATTGCTTTCTGTTTCTCTCTGTCTTTGTTAAATATGTGAGAGTTTTCGTGTAGGGGTTCTTTACTGTCACATCTCCTGTCTGTGTCAGGTTGTTAAACCTGGAGGAACAATTTGACATTTAAGAAAACAAATGTGCTAATTTACCCCGCGTCTAACGCTGTGAACATACTCTTACACAGGTGTTATACTTGAGGGACAGTTTGACTGTTTAGAGAAACAATCTCTGTATCAATCAGTCTTGGCCTTGCAGAGCAGCCTATAATTAGCCTAAAGGGAATATATAATTTATTTGTGCAAATCTTTTATTCAATTTAGGTCAGGAATAAGGCTATTTGATAGTTAAATAAATACGTCTGAGTACGAAACAAAGAGGTGCAGTAAGCCTTGATAACAAAAGATTATCTCTAAACAAAATCAAAGATAGGAGTGGAACGTATGGATGAGTCATTAGTTCTATTGTGAAGGCACTAGTGGCCTTTTTTTGACATTTTGCTCACAGAAATGGGGTTGTGGGGGTTATGTAGTGAGGGTCCATAAGGTGGGATTTGAATCCAGGACAGCTGTGTTAAAAAAACAGAGGACATACATTAGGTGGGGCTCTATCCCCGCACACTGATGCAACCTCTTACAGTCAGCAGTTTTACAAACTCTTAAGGGAATGATTTTTTTTGGCAACAGATGGACAACAACACTTTCCAGCAGAAGGTGAGAGCATGTATATATATATATATAGATATATCTATATATCTATATATAGATATATCTATATAGATATATAGATATATATAGATGCTCCCACCTTATGGTGGGAAGTATACATACATATATATATGTATACTTGTATATATATATGATCTTGCCATTTTCCTATTTCCATGCAAAACTAATGCACCACCTGCAGAAAATAACATTAACTTCTCTCATTTTGGATTTTTCATTTGATTAGGTAGATTATAACTGTAATACAAAAACACGTGTGTGGTCCATAGCTTCATCACACCATTGTGTTTTTAATGGCAAAGCCGTCTTTCCTTATAGGCAATATCGGGAAATGCTAAGGGCAAATTGGCCTCTAGGAAGGGCTATAACATCAGGAAAATGATTCATGAATGAATCATATAAACAATGATTATTCTGAGTAAGTCTTAAAGAGGCATGATGGAGTTTTCTAATGATATTACCACTTGTGGCCAAAATCCAGAACTGCAGCACGATTCTGCTTGTTCTCATAGTACTTGCTCGTACATTGTTGTCTGAGGTGAGCTGGATGCTGGTCACTTCTTTGTATCCACAAAATCTAAATTGAATATAACGCTTCGATCTTTGTTGATTGGACCCATTTAACATGGAGGTGCTTAACATCAAATCCGCAGAAACATCATGTGAACCTCTGACCTGCAGAACAAAAATAGGCAACAGGCTTATAGATGCATTGGCGCTGAACTACTGATTTATTAAGCAATGTTCTAGTTATAAAGGGTCAAATAAAAAGGCTATTCTAAAGATATTTTTCAGTAAAAATGTACAAAATGTAAAAATGGAGAAGCAAAAGTAAGAGAGGTTAAAGACAAATGTGGAGTTCAGCTCTACTTCCCTAATGTAAAAAAATTATTAAAAAATTAAAGCGTTCTAAAAGATTTTCAAAACTTCAACATTGCTCTGACCTATAACAGCTAGACAAAAATTGATGGAACCTGTATCAGAGTTTTAAACCTCCACCATCAGACCAACACGGATCAGTTGGTTTGCATGATTTCCCTTTTGAGTGTGTGGGTTCTTACAAGGTACTCAGGCTTTTTGCCGCAGTCCAAAAGCATGAGTGATTGGTGTCTCTAACAAGAATGGCCTCTGAGACATTTCTTCATAGACTTAGTTTGCACACACTCACATGCATGATGGGATAGTGACATCAGTGAATGAACATAGATATAAACATATGCACCACCCATACCACCTTAACTCTTCTTGCACACTGCTTTCCTCTTTGTCTCATGTCTGCTTTTGGTCTTTTCTTAAATGGTACTGAAACTCAGTTTCACCCTACTGGAGAGCTACTGGGTGACACATATAGATATTCGGATCCTGCATTAGAGGATACTGCGAGAAATCCATAGCCCATATGTTGGTTGCTCAGTTGTGACAGAGGCTGCTGCTGAAATAAGCTTTCCTAAGCTCAAACTTACCAAACATCAAATCTTCTGTGGACTTTCATGTATAATAGTCAGCCCTGAAGTGTCATAGAAGAATTGGCTTAGAGAAATGCTAGGAAAGTACAGCTTAAGCAGGAAAGGTTAAGCTGTGGCATAGTTTCTCTTCGTTGTGGTTGTAGTAATAGAAATTCCCACTAGAGGTCTGTAAAAGCATTAACAGTTTTGCATATATTATATTTGCATAGATATTTCAAATGTCTTTGTTAATGTTTGTTTATGATTATTTCAAACACTAAATGTAGTTTAAGTATAAAGTTACTGAGTGTTGTTATGAGAATTATATTTAAGACTAATTACCCTGTTTATTCTATACCCATTTAATTCCAGGCTTTTGTAGTTTGTAGTAAGGAAATTTATTGTTAATATTTTCATATTTATATGTATGTTATTATGCATCTAACATGGATTATTTCTTTATCTTACAAATTAAAGGCAGTAGTAGAAACAATGCTATTATTTTTCTCTAGATTGCCAATTGCTCATTGAGTACAAGTCTGGCTCTGTTTGATGGCAACAAAAATATGCCCACATCATAGTATAAGCTTTCTATGCATTGTAGAGTGTAACCTACAATGCATACCAAATTATCATCTGGAACATTGCTTTGGGTATGTGCAACAAATGCACAAATGCAACATAATAAAAAAAATGATAGTTGTTCAAAGTTTTAAAACTTACTGTCTGCTAATTTTGTCTCTTCTTTTTAGGTGACTGAGATTAAATGTTGCGGCAAGGGAGGAAAGAGTGATAAACATTCATCGGAGGGAATAGCTGTCACCATTGACAACATACAGCCGACTTCTACCACTCCAGGACTTTTTCCTCCGATTTATGAAAACCTTTCTAATTCCACTGGTGCTAGTGGAACAAGACATTTACCTGTAGATCAGCAGAACATTGAAGATATTAACGAAAGGATCTACATCAAACCTTTACCTTTTGCAGCATCCGAAACTACAGACAGAAAAGACAGAATTAACCCAACAAGAAGAGAGACAGGGAACCATATAAACACTGTATCTGAGTCTGTCCCCTCTGAACCACCTTCCACATCGCTATGGTTTGGTTTAGATGTAACCCAAATAAATTAAGGGCCATAATATATTTGTTTTTATCACAGAAATATTAGCAAGACACTTTTTAACAACACTTTGGTTAGTTTACACACTATACTGAAGCTTTAATAGTAGATACCTACAAAATAAAATATCTACTAAGAGTTGTAATGCAATTAAGAAAGCAGGAAAAAAGTGAGTGATGAAACTTTGCTTCATTAACTGTTTGGAAATTTCATGGTATAATAAAATGGTTATGCAAACAGTTTTAAAGATTTTATGGTAAGAAATGCAATTTAAGAATCAAATAACACTTAATTGAAGCAGTCCCTATACATAATTCACAAAGATTCAATAGTGAAATGTTTCTTGTCATCTTAGTTTAGCAGAAAAGTTTTATAAGTTGCTTCAGGATTTCTAACAACTTTTGCGACTGTTTATATATAAATGTAATGTATATACCTGGGGTGAAGTGTCAGAATGTGTACATATGTTGCCTATGTGATTGTTTATTATCATCATTGAGTGAATTATTGTTTTTCTCATTAAAAGTGTTCAAAATATTAACTTTCTACATAATTCTAATTTTTTGTACTTCAAGCAAATATATTTGGAATTGTCCCCTGGTTTATAAATATTAACTTTATTGTTCAGCTATATAGCTAACATGCTTTAGTGAAATTATTTCCTCTTTTGATCTTGGGCTTTCCCTTCACTATCAGCAATAAAGCTTGAAATGTACTCATGTGAAATGAAAACGAATAATTTTTTTTTTGTTTTCTTTGAACATCAATAGTCTCTGTGACAGACACGGCACACCTTAAAGTGCAGATCCCGCAAATTGTTACAAAGCTGTAGCCTGACGTAGTCCTACTCAATTCTAGTCAGACCTCAAACCTTGTGGGCGGGACTAAGTTCGGAATGGCACCCAGGCTAACAAAGCTGTGCCTGAGCATGTAAATTAGATTTAGATCTCTAGACTTTTACTAGGTCAATATGAAACCTCTTTTTTCCCTTGAGTCACTCAGAGTTGTATTTGCTGATCTGTTTTGGATCGTTACCATGCTTTTACAGTTTTTTTAACAGGCCTATTTGGTTTAGATTTTTTAAATTTAAACAATCATTCCCACTTCATACAGCTTTACAGACTTGAAATACACAGCTTTTAAGGATAAGAAAAGTTGGGTATTCCTTACTGAACAACACAAAGCAGGCATTAAAAAATGAGTATATGGGAATTAATGGAGCCCCACAGACAGTGGGACATAATTGGTGCGTCCAAATTAGCAAATTCAAAACCAACATAATGCAAAAATAAAAAATAATGCAAAAAATCAAGGTCAGGTGTTATTTTAAAGAAATGTATACTTTCCATGTTGGTTAATGTTATTATAGATACATTTTAAAAACATTATAACATGATGTGACATCAAGGTAATTTTAAACAAAAGAGAACCACTAATATCTACCTTGTGGACAATATGTTAAAGTGCCTTCATTTTAAGTTTGGGTCAAGATAAAAAAAAAAGTCATATATTTTAATAAACAGACAATCTAAACACCCAAACCTTTACCAACATACATAGAATATATTTTTTTATATTATTATTCTACAAATTTGTCCAGCAGATGGTGCCCTAGGCAGCCACCTGTGTAACCTTGGGCCCGAGTGGAACTCATTTCCAGCCCTGAAGTTTAACACCAGGTTTAATACACAATATCACATTGTCCTGTAAGGCTTTAAATTAAGTGCACTTTTCTAAAATACTTCTAATACAGTACAAGTTAGGGTTGCTTTACAATGCAGATTCATTCAAATGTTAGTGCAAATTCCCAACATTGTTCTTTATAACCTATCATTTTCAACAATATCAAAATCAATTTTTATTTCAAATAAGAGTTCATAGATATCCAAAGTGAAATGACATAACTGAAAATACTATATTAATATTTCACATTTCCTTCGGTTTCCCTAGATACTTCTGGACCTGCATCACATCTTTAAAGTTGTACCACATTTTATATGGAAAACAAACATTAAAACTTGACCAATAAAGATATTTCAAGGGCTACATATGCAGATTTAATCAGATTTCATAATATTCCTTTTGCCTGTGGGTTTTATGTTTTTGCAGTTTACGTTTAATGATAAATAACCAGTCACTTATATGGCTTGGGTAAAGGAAGCATTTAGACCCGTAAAACAGCAACTGTTTTGCAGGAGTGATCCCACCATCACTGCTAGTTTTGCTTTTGACACTGGGTAACATCTGGAAAAAAAAAAGCTGACCCTTCTGAGCATACTGAACTGCACTGTACTCTTTATTAAGAATAATTTAATATATACTTAATGAGTAATCCTACCTGCCATCAGGCACTGTAAACTCATGCCTACTTGGTGCTTCTGTATAGTCCGTCTGAATCTAAGGTGCTGCAAGACAAATATTCCCATTTATGTGGCATTGAATCATGGTATTATTTAAACTATATAACATTAATTATGTGCCGCAACCCTACAAAATGCTATGACTTGGTGATTAAAGTGTTCAGTGGTTTGCAAGCAAAGTTCAACACTTTGACTAACCCATTCTATTGATGTCTTTGCATGTTACTAGCCTAGAGCTTGTTTTACTAAAAAAGTTGCCAATTTTTGTACATTAGCAGCGTCTGGTTCCAGAAAGTTTCTCTTTTGGTTTTGTCCATGCTACCGTTGCTCCTTTTAGTATCCAACTTTCAGACACCATTGGCTGACTGAGTGCCCTGATGTGTTACATCAGGCTGCACATAGGAAAAAAAAGCTGCCAGTGCAGGCAGGGGTGCTAACATTGCAAATAATCCATTCATGGCTGAAAACAGCATAAAAAAACAAACAAACAAAAAATATAAATAAATCAACTGCCCTTGGGGCCCAAAATAAAACCGGCTTACTCGGAATTGTCCAGGTCCTCCCTATTAGCCACTCCGGGCCTGGTGTCAATCTTAAAAGAGGAAATGTCATCTTCCAGCCAGCCCTGGAAGATAGACCCCAGTTGTAGCTTATCAAGTATGAGCATGTTTAAGAAAGTCTCTTCAGTGTCTTCTCTGCCATGCTAAGGCAAATTAATGTTTGCTGCGTGGTCGTAGTGTTGTTCCCCTTGGCGGTGCATCTTTAGCTGTCATGTTTTGCTACCTTCTAGCTATTTGTGGCAGTTAAAAGTGAGATATAAAGCATTCTATTGTATCGGGTTAATATCTGCACGTACCAGATATACCAGAAAAAAATTTATTCTTTTGCTGCAAAATCTTGTCTAACAGATTCAAATTACAGTAAGTGTCCATATAGAGTGTTTATTGATCGACGTGTCTATGTTCTTTTTGTATGTCTGCTTCTATCTCCTTGAACCCCAGTCAGCCTCAGCAGATGGCTGCTCAGACTGAGCCTGGATCAGTTTCTTGTTATTAAAAGGGAGTTTTTCCTCTCCACTGTTCTTACGTGCATGCTTGTTGTGAGGGATTGCTCCAAGGTCAACTATACCATTTAACCAAATGTCTAATGTTGTCACTTATTCATCCAGGAGGAGCAGATCCTGCAAAGTTGATGACTCAGAGCTATCAGCTGGTTTTCCTGAAATAGAAAACTGTTAACCTTTATGTATGATTGAATTATAATTGAATTGAGTAGAATTTTCTCTGTAAAAACATGTTGTGCGCTGCTGCTATATATAAATAACCTGAACTGAATTATCCTATAAGCTCAGCAGCAACAGTTTATGAAACAATGCCCTCGGTTTTCTTTGAGATACATCTTTAAAGAAAGAAAACAAATACTTTGATATAGCACTAATGACTTTCCCATCTCAAAGCCTACCAGTACCACCAGCCGACTAAGCCATGTTACCAAAAACCCTCAATTAAACCCTTATGCAGAATCCTCCAAAAAAGGATACTCATAGTTTATAAAGGTATTTCCCAATTTTTTTTTTTTATCAACAAACACAAAGGACCCAAAGGTTGATGTGGACGTGAACATTTGAGTCAATTATTCAGGGGCTGATTAAATGAGATTTAAATGTCCACAGAAAAAACATGCCTAAATTTCAAATTGTAACTACAACATATTAGTCATATCTGCAATTAAAAAGTTATGTATTTTTAGAAAAAAAAATCCAGATGATCCTTTCTGTGCCAATTTTGGCATAGTTTGGCATGATTTTTGAAATTTATAATTTAGTCTTAAAATTAAAGATGTGTAATATCTGTGCATGGCCTCAAAGTATGAATGTGTCTGCAGACACATTATGAAAGAAAAGTGTGATGGTAAGTCATTTACACACCAGTTCATGTGGTCACAGATGCAGTTAGGATAATGCATGCCTTGCCCTTTTTACAGTTGTGCTTGAAAGTTTACATACCCTCCCGTTAAAGAAATAGAAAATTTCACACTAGAAATTCAGATAACACAGAATTGAAAAAGTAATAATACATAAAACAATTACTCATTGATAATTTGGTGGAATAAGATATACATTTTTATTTAAAAATAGATATTTCTAAAAAAAACAAACTCTGTCACATAAAGTATCTTGCTCAAGAACAGTGAACCAACATACCTGTCAGCAGGTGCAGCAGTGTGACTAACCAAATCCTGAAAACACCTGACCATTATAGAAAACACCTGATTTCAGTGATTATGATCAAGTGTGGCTCAAAAAAAAAATTATAGTTCCTCAAACGGATATCAGGAAATCCTACCAATGGCTAGAGGCACTCATCATGGCTGCACAGAAGCAGGCCCTCAGCACCAGAGCAATAGAGGCGTAGATCTACCACACCAGACAATACCCCAGGTGCAGATTGTGGAAAGAGGCCCCTGACACAATCCAGCACATAACTGCAGGATGGAAGATGCAGGCAGGAAAAGCTTACATGGAGCGCCATAACCAAGTAGCTGTCATGATTGGTTTTAGGTTAAACCCACATGCAGAACACAAACGGAGGCTGAGTAAAAGTTTAACAGAGTTTATTGAAGATAGATTGACACAAGAACATGAACTGGATCAGGTACTGGTCCGGGTTGGGTTCACTGATGTCTGCAGAGATGGACAGTTTGATTAGCCAGGCAGTCAGATGATTGATTGAGTTTTAATATTGTTCTGAGTCTACCTTGAAGGAGTCCAGTCTTAACTTGTGAGAGAGGGAACCGTTGGGTCCAGAGACTGTTGGTTCAGCAGAGTGCACAAGCAGCAGCAGCGTCTAGCTTCTGACATTGAATGGCAGACCTTGATCAGAGTTTCCAGCTCTTCTCTAAGAGCAGCAGGAGAAAATCCAGACTGGAATCTTCAGGTTTGGCTCACCAGGGCTGGAAGGCAGGTTAAGCTCACCCAGAGCTTCAGACTTGAGACGGGTTTCCTGTGAGCAAAGACAGAGGTAGATTAGAATCAGGTTTCTCACTTGAGATGACTTAGATTCTTTCTGGTAACAGAGGCTCAGGTTGCTAACCAAACTAAGGTCAACACTGCGGCGTTGAAGGAAGGTCTGGCAGCTGCTTATGTAGGGAAGGTCTCCTGATGAGTAGACGAGCCCCAGGTGTGCTGGAGGGCTCCAGCCCAGGAGACCCACGGCACACTCTGCTGGTGGAAGGTGGTACATCCCCAGATCCCAACAGTAACCCCAGTCCCTAAAAGAAAACAAAAAACAGAAGAGGATCCTCGGCGCCCTCTGGTGGGCAAGCCTCTGGATCCCAACAGTAGCTGGAATAGCATACAGGAACATCTGTGCAGAGTATGGGCTGGAAACCCCAACGTCAAAGTGGGAAACACCCCCAAAGGTGGTAGAGAATAACCGAGGCAAGATTCTGTTGACTTCCAGATACAGACGGCTCGAATGGTAATGCCAAACCAACCGGACATTGTGGTTTATGGACAAAAAGCAGAGGAAAGCCATTGTGGCAGACATAGAAATACCAAGTGACTGCAACATCAGGAAAAGGGAACACGAGAAACTAGAGAAAACCAGGGGCTCAGAGAAGAGCTGGAGAAAACCTTGAAGGTCAAGGCATCAGTGGTACCTGTGGTCTTTGGGGCCCTCGGGGCAGTGACCCCCAAACTGGAGGAGTGGTTACAGCAGATCCCTGGAAATACATCAGATATCTCAGTCCAGAATAGTGCAGTTCTAGGAAAAGCAAAGATACTGTGCAGAACCCTCAATCTCCCAGGACTCTGGTAGAGGACCTGAAAAAGGGAGACCTCCCACGCGGGTGAGGAAGAGTTCTCTTTAAGAGTTCTCTATAATTTTCTATACTTATATATATATTTGATGGATCTAATGCTGAGATTAAGGAGGTTTAATTAGCCAGGTGTTTAGTTGCTTAAAGAACTGCTGTCATCCAGTACCAACGTTTTTGCAGAATTTCTATTGTTTTGTTTTGGTTTTTTTGCTAGTTTATTGTGTTTATTTCAGAAAGTGTGTTAAACAACAGCCATGTTACATTTAAAATTTCATTTGGCACCCTAAATACAAAGAATGAAAATAAATATCCAATGTCACCACTGAAATCCCCAAATTCAACTGAGTTCAGTTAATTGTATAGCACCAATTCCCAGCACATATCAGCTTACTTCAGCTAGGCCCTACAGAGTTTTCTTTACAATTAAACCCAATATATTTGCATGAACTAATTTATTTAGCAGAATCTGCTCCTCCATGATGACCATGAGGCCTCAGCAGACATTTGCTTGATTTGTGTTGTTTATTCTGCAGCAATCCCTTACATAAAAGCCACACAAGTTTACATTTGATTGGTAAAGTTTAACATGTTAAGAAAGAGGAAGAACAAAACACACAGGAACAGAAAAGCACCTGACTCAAGCTACAGAAGGTTTTACCTCCTGGTCGGTGTGAATGTGCAGAAGTGACTGAATTGATGGAAACATGGAACTGTTGGCAGAAATGGGGATATCTTGGAGAACATCTTTAGCTGTTCTCTTAACTTTCCAACAAATCCAAGGTGAGAACTTTCCTTTGTATTTAGGTGTTTTTGCCAAGGAATTTAGAAACTGAATAAATGAATAGTCATAAGATTCCTTTACTTAGAAACTAAGAACGCTGTGATTTGCTCATTTCAGCTATTCATTAAAATGTTTTTTTTTCAGGTCTAAAGTCTGATCAACCCACATTTGTTTCTGGCACCGAGGGTCAGATGTTCGACTTTAGATGTGAATATCAAAATGACATGAAGAACCAATCAAAGTACTTCTGCTGTATTACCTCTGATACACTATATTGCCAAAAGTATTTGCTCACCCATCCAAATTATTGGAATCAGGTGTTCCAATCACTTCCATGGCCACAGGTGTATAAATTCAAGCACCTAGGCATGCAGACTGTTTTTACAAACATTTGTGAAAGAATGGGTCGCTCTCAGGAGCTCAGTGAATTCCAGCGTGGAACTGTGATAGGATGCCACCTGTGCAACAAATCCAGTCGTGAAATTTCCTCGCTCCTAAATATTCCACAGTCAACTGTCAGCTGTATTATAAGAAAATGGAAGTGTTTGGGAACGACAGCAACTCAGCCACGAAGTGGTAGGCCACGTAAACTGACGGAGCGGGGTCAGCGGATGCTGAAGCGCATAGTGCGAAGAGGTCGCCAACTTTCTGCAGAGTCAATCACTACAGACCTCCAAACTTCATGTGGCCTTCAGATTAGCTCAAGAACAGTGCGCAGAGAGCTTCATGGAATGGGTTTCCATGGTCGAGCAGCTGCATCCAAGCCATACATAACCAAGTGCAATGCAAAGCGTCGGATGCGGTGGTGTAAAGCACGCCGCCACTGGACTCTAGAGCAGTGGAGACGCGTTCTCTGGAGTGACGAATCGCGCTTCTCCATCTGGCAATCTGATGGACGGGTCTGGGTTTGGCGGTTGCCAGGAGAACGGTACTTGTCTGACTGCATTGTGCCAAGTGTAAAGTTTGGTGGAGGGGGGATTATGGTGTGGGGTTGTTTTTCAGGAGCTGGGCTTGGCCCCTTAGTTCCAGTGAAAGGAACTCTGAATGCTTCAGCATACCAAGACATTTTGGACAATTCCATGCTCCCAACTTTGTGGGAACAGTTTGGAGCTGGCCCCTTCCTCTTCCAACATGACTGTGCACCAGTGCACAAAGCAAGGTCCATAAAGACATGGATGACAGAGTCTGGTGTGGATGAACTTGACTGGCCTGCACAGAGTCCTGACCTCAACCCGATAGAACACCTTTGGGATGAATTAGAGCGGAGACTGAGAGCCAGGCCTTCTCGTCCAACATCAGTGTGCGACCTCACAAATGCGCTTCTGGAAGAATGGTCAAAAATTCCCATAAACACACTCCTAAACCTTGTGGACAGCCTTCCCAGAAGAGTTGAAGCTGTTCTAGCTGCAAAGGGTGGACCGACGTCATATTGAACCCTATGGATTAGGAACGGGATGTCACTTAAGCTCATATGTGAGTCAAGGCAGGTGAGCAAATACTTTTGGCAATATAGTGTAAGTCCGATCACCTCGTCCGAACTTCAAAACACAACCAGTGGACAAAAGAAGGACGTGTCTCACTGTATGACAACATGACAGCAGACTTTTTCCTCATCAGGGTGGATAATCTCTATTTGAACGACAGCGGGATGTACTGGTGCAGTGCCGGCGGTGATGACAGCAGTGTTCGCATGAGCAAGATATATCTGAATGTCTCCCAAGGTACAGTTCAAAGGGCAGAACCAGAAAAGAACATTTAAGCTCATATAAGCCTTAGTTCAGATTGACACTACATAGTTCCTTTTTTGTCAGAAATCATAGTCAAACGACATGCTATAGCTACATCTCAAATATAAAGCTTTTTTACTTGCAGTTTCGATGGCTATGGCTTCCAGATGGTGAAAACCTAAAATATTGTATCTCAAATCATCTGAATAGTCTTAAAATGTTCTCTGGGTCGGTAGGCAACACAATCTAAGGGAAAAGTATTGACTGAACATGACTTACTAACGCTCATTACTAAAGAGGCTGGATATTTTAGGAGTTTCCAAGCATATTCTTAGATGGTTGAGTGAAAAGAAAAAGTGTGGTAATAAAAAATGCACCAGCAATGGGAATAAATGCAACCTTGGATATTGCCAAACAAAATGCATTCAGACTGAGCTTGGAGTGAGCTTTGTAAGATCCACTACACACTAAGGCTGAATGTAAAATTGTGACTTTTTTTTATACCATAATTGTGATTCATTTGTTTATTTCTTTTTTCCCTTTGCACTAACAACAAGCATGTTGATGTTTTACTCCAGATTTTCACATTTGAAGATCTTGAAAGCTTGCTTTTGTGTAATCCATTGTCGCAGGACTTTACTGTTACTGTTGCATTGAAAAGTTCCTAATTCTACTCGCATGCATAGATCTGTATGTTAGGTGCAACTTCCTCTTCCCTTATTACTGCCACTTAAAAGGCTGGTGTAACTAAGTCAGTGTCTTACTTGTTAAATGTTGCCATTATAAGTATATTGCAATTGTAGTTTATTGTCTGCACCTAGAACCACTATTCGTAAACGTGGACTTCAAATGTTGCTTTCCCTTGTTAAGACATTCCTAAACTAGAGACAATGACAGAAGAGGTTCAACTGGGCTAAGAAGCAGTAGTGGAGGACTTTTGCTGTATGGTCCACACTTAAATTTTCAGATTAAAGTAAACTTTGAATTTTATTTGGAAAACTGAGGACCCAGTTTAAGGAAGATGCACAATAAATCTCAGAATTTATGTTGCTTAAGGTTCAGTGTTAAGTCAGTGATGTCATGTCATCTGCTGGTGTTTGTCCATTTAATTTCTGAAGTCAGGATATTTTCCAGCAGAACCTTGCACTTGCCCACACTGCCAAAGGTTTCTAAAGGTTGCTAAAGGTGTTCCAATGACTTGAAATACCTGCAAACTCCTCGACCTGAACTCCAGAATTTGGACTGAGTCATTGTTTTGCAAATTTAGTCTTTATCCTTAAGTACTGAATCAAGTCGTAAGCATAATCAGTCAAGTCCCTTGAATCGCAAGTTAAGACAGTCGGACACTTTGTAGTTCAAGTGCTTTTGGGTCTTTTATCTAAACAAAGTTAAATTATATGTTGAATAGTTTACCATATGTGCTTTTTTTTAAATCTGTATTTATCTCAACACTACAAACCACCATAACTGATCATTAACAAGAGAAAGTTGAGAAAAGCTAGAAAAAGCAAAGTAGCACCTCCCATTCTTTGTGCGACTTTAAATGTTAAAGCTATGAGTTGCTTCTTCTCCACATGTTATTCTGTTCTTGAACACAGAGACATTCTGCTTTTATTGATATGGAAAGAGGACAATAGATTAACGGTGTGCACTTCTTCAATGTTTAAGAATTGGATAAAATAGCAAGTCTTTTTAAGTTAACAGATTCAGGGCAGGAGTTACAGGTGTAAAAGTAAAAGTCACAAGTTAATGCGCATGTTTTCAAGTCAATACTAAAGTCATGAAATTAGTGACCTTAACTTAGTCGACACGAGTCCCCACTTCTGCTAAATCCCCATAGAGAAGTATTAGCATGAGAAAGATAAGAGACGCCAAACCTAACAGTGCAGAGGACCTAAGGGGCTATCAAGGTAGCCTGTGCTACCATGCTATGGTGCACACATGCAGTAATGAACACAAAATAAATTAATTACATTTTCAGATGATTTAAATTTCTGTTTTAAATATCCTTTTTTCAATTGATCTCATGTTATGTTCTAAGATTACGAGAAATTGAGTTCTGTTTTCATTGTCTTCATTGTCAGTTTTTGTGTATATAATTGTTTTAGATGTACATGTTTGAATAAAATCTGCTACTCGTCCTATTTTTAGCTATGTTCAAACTAACATGGGAAACGATTACTGTGAATCCAATGTGGTCTATAAATAAAGCTCCACCCTTACCATAAACGAGAACAAGGTATACTTAGTTTCCCATCACATCTTCTGCTTTTTGGAAGTTTCAGTATCTTTAACTTAGTTGCTGTAAAGAATAATGCGCACATTTAGAGACTATTTCAACAATTTTTTTTTTTTTTTAGCAGCCGGGGCCTCTAACTCTTTCCCACCTGCCTACATCTTTGCATATTTTGCTGTGTAGAGGGTTCAGCATCCACACTGTCTCTGTGGAGTATGGGGATAGTGAGGGGTGCACCTGTGTATTAAAAAAACACAATGCTATTTAGAATAATGAGAGGAAGGAAAATGATAGATGACTTTCAAAATTTCATTACAACTTATTAATTCACAACCAATCAACAAAGTAGAAGCTCAGTTTGCTCTTTGTTAAAGTTGTAATTTTGGTTTTTTGCATATAATTCCATCAACGTTCATTAAAAAAATATAACAGAAAAAGTAGTGGTGTAGCTATGTACTGTAGATAAGGAGGAAATCATGCTATTCTGATAAATACAAATTTAGATTTTTAAAATATTTGATTTGTCAACATGACACATCACTGTTTAATAAAGCTTCTGAGACTGCTGAAAAACAGCAGTTTTACAATGAAATAACTGATTAAAACCTTTAGAGATTTTCTCTTAAAACCTTTTTTTATTTAAATATAACAACTAAACAGAACAAATATTAAACATGAATCTTAAATCACAATTAGCTATTTAAAGTAGAGTAATGCATTAGCTGCTTGGTATTTATCTAATGCATTGTTGCATTTTTCAGATAATAAAATACCTGCCTCCTCCCTTGAAACCCCAGTTCACAGTGAGTATTGGCTCTCAGACCACCATAACAGTTTATGTTTTCACTATCATATTATATAGTTTTGTTCTTATGTTAATGTCTGTTTTTTTTGTGTTTTTTTTACATTATTTTGTCTGCATTTTGCCATTTTACTCTCTCTTTACCTTCGCTTGAGTATTTTCTGTTGTTCTGCAAACAGACATGATTTTAGCGTGGTTGAGTCGCCCCCTTTAGGTAAACTGAGCTTTCATTCTTACAGATCTGCAGCTCCTCTTGATCATGATGTGCATCGGAGCAATGTTTTTTGTGTGTATATTCACAATATGTCTGTTGCTGCTGGTGAAGCAAAGAAGGTCTACACATTGCCAGGAAGCAGAGGTCAGTGTTAGTTGATGTTTTTTTAAACTCACCCCTATTTAGAGATCATGTTTGAAAAATTAGAAATCATTCACTTCAAGCTTAACAAATACAGTTATGTTTACACTTCTATCCTTTAACGTCTTTATTAATCTGAATCTTTTAAACATGTTACAAAAATATGCCCTTAGAAAAACAGAAAAAAATTAATTCTAAAATAAAATAACAGTAAACTACAGAATATTCAAATTGATGGGAGAACAAAAAACATCTCCCACCACTTTTCCACCATTAGTTCAATCATTTACTAGTCTTTTAGATATTAACTCATATTTCATCTTCTGCTTGCATTAGATTTAATATATGCATACAAGATTTTTCAGATTTGAAAAAGCAACCCCACTCAAAATAATCTAATGTGAGTTAATGTACAATAATAATGATAACAAATAATGTAAATGACTAATAACAGCAATAAACGGCACAGCAATAATGGCAAATAAACAATTTTTAATATTTATTTTGTGATGTCCCTAAATCATGAGTTTAAGGGTCACCTTATGAAATTTCAAATTTTAAATTTAGAGAACAGGACTAAAAACATGTTTAGACCAGATCTTTGAGTGATGTTTCCTTCCTGACTCCAAAATATAACCCATTCAGGCTTATCTAAAATAGCAGGCTTTATTCAGTGTGTGCTGCAGCAACACACTCCCAAACCCTCTTTTACATGAACAAATTTTGGGTTTAGACTATAAAACAATAAAGCAATCCACTCTCATCCTATGAATAAAACCAGACAAGATTAAAAGGATGAAATCATTATCTGATGTGTGGGTGAATATAAGATCCTTTAACTTGAAGCTGAAACTGAAGCATATTTAAACCATATTTATGTTATTAATAAGTCTATTTGTTATGTTACAGCTTGAGGCAGTTTAGTGTTGGTTCCACTTTTAACATGAAAATGACTAAGGAACATGATATCCAGAACAAATTTTGAAAATTAATTTGATCTATAATCCACAAGGGGATGCTACTAAACCTTCCTGCCCTGTTTACCATTGTCTTGAACCTGATGATAATGCATTCAAGTTCTGTTTGTTTCATTTTGTTTTTTAACAAAAGGAACAAAACAAAACACTTTTTTACTTCAGATGATTGAGACAGAAATGCATCATTTTATTACAGTTTTTGTTGATTTGCTGTTTGCTGTCCTAAATGTGTGCAGTTGGTCGGGTTGCCAGAACTGTAGAAATGATCACTGTCTTTAAGTGATACAACGGAACTAGCGCATGTCTTACTGTTCACATCCTTTTTAGCGACCAGGTCTCTATCCTAATCATTTTTGAGGTAAAGTCTCCTCATAGTTTTGCTCTGTTTAAAACACATATGAATTACAGCAATATTCTTTAAGATCAGATATTTTTGGTTGTTTCATATATTATTGTTTTTATATATCTTATATCGTTGTTTTTATATATCCGAATTTAAATATTTATAGTTATAGAGCTTTTTGAATTGATTACAGAGCTTTATGATTTGATTAAATCCAGCTGCAGGATGCACCGGCTCTGTCAGAGTATTATTGAACTGCTAATAACACATGGATCTTAAAATGTTAAAGACTGATCTATCTCCATAAATTGTTCATTGACACCCATAATTTGTGGTCCGTACAGAGAGCTTCTGACTATGAGACAATGACGCCTGCTGTAAGAGCTGCACCAGTGCCCCGCTGCAGATGTTCCCATCCAGAGTGCATTGATCTCGCCACTTTACCGCAGCCACCTTCTGACGTCTGCCCCTGCTTCACAGAGGAGCATCGCAAGTCCGCCATCTCTTGCACTGTTGGCGAATATGTTGATGTAGACGTACCTGGACACTTATGCCCATACCAGCATTTGGAGCAGAGTCAGCTGGAAGAGCATGTTTATCACAGTCTTCATGGCAGCAGCAGCCCCAAAACAAGGAGCTCCAAGACAGCTGATCTTCCTCAGATATCACTCATTCCAGGAACAGTTTGATCCAACGTGAGCTCGATATGGCTCAAATAATTTGAATGAATGTGTATTTCATATTTTTGTCAAAAAAAAAAGGTACAGCACTATAAATCTTCCTGAAGCAGCAGTTAGTGCCGTGTTTCTGTTAATAAAAGCAGTTGGATCATGACATATTCTTGTTTAAATGTAAATGTTGTAAAAAAAAATTTTCAGGCATAGCCAAAATCTTATACCATCCAGAGTGTTAATGCAGCAAAAGGGTGATTATCAACTGTTACTATTTTCTTCTTTCAAAAAATAAAAAAAGGAAAAGTTCATAGCTGTCATCACTATTGTGTAGTCTTGGTCATCCAGGACTTGATAATCTGAGGTGGGAACCTGGCCTTCTCTTGTTTCTTAAGGAGTTTGGACCTCTCTTCCAAAAGGATTATTATTAAGTTATGAACATGGATAAGACTTATCTATACCTATCCATATAACATTGATTGACAATGAATTTCACATGCATTTCTGTAAATGGAATAGACACCAGGTGAAAATTATTGGCATTTAGAAAGCTACTCAATAAAGGAGTGGTTCTGCAGGTGGGAACCACAGACAATACTGACCCTTACTATAACTTGCATAATCAAAGTTGGATAAGCCTGTAGTGCCTTTTCATTTTTAATTTTGTGTGTGACTTCAAATTCAGGCCTGCAGTGGTTAATAAATTGGATTTCCATGAACAATTCTTATGTGATTTTATTAACTTTGTACAGATCAAAGTTATATTGTACAGCATCTTGCAGCGGCATGCTATTCCATCCGGTGTTTAGTTGGATCTTCATTTATTTTTCAACACAACAATGACCCCAAACACACCTCCAGGCTGTGTAAGGGCTTTTAGACCAAGAAGTAGAGTGATAGGGTGCTGCAGATGACCTGACCTCCACAATCACTGAACCTGAACCTGTCCTCGACAATCACCGGACCTAGATATATATATCTATATATGTATCTCTCTCTATATATAGAGATACATATACAGATATATAGGTATATTAGTTTCTCTCTGTCCTGCTCTGTGCTGCCAGGGGCCCAGTAGACAACAGCATAGAGAAGGGCTGATGCCACCACAGAGTCATAGAAGGTTTTAAGCAGGGGCCTGCTCACTGCAAAGGATCTCAGCTTCCTCAGGAGGTGGAGGGGGCTCTGGCCCTTCTTATACAGGGCATTGGTTTTATGATTCCAGTCCAGTTTGTTATTGACATGAACAACCAGGTATTTGAAGCTCCCCACAGTTTCTATGCCCCTGGATGTTCACGGGGGAGTGAGGTGGGGGTCTTCTCCTGAAGTTGATCACCATCTCTTTAGTCTTACTGGTGTTAAGACACAGGTGATTCTTCTCAAACCAGTTCACAAAGTTCATGATGACCGATCGATATTCCAGCTTATTCCCCTCAGAAACACAGCCTACAAGAACAAGAACTTCAGGAGAGGACAGCTGTCCGTGTTGTAGGTGAAGTCTGAGGTGTAAAGGGTGATGAAGGGAGACAGAACAGTGCCCTGCTTGCCTTGAACCTGGAGATGCAGCAGTAAAGTTCTGTTTGTCTCATTTTGTCTTTTGTCAAAAAAATCCACTAAATGTGAGCAGTGAGGCTGCCGCAACCGTGGAAATGAGTACTGTCTTTAACTGATTCAACTGAGCTAGAGCACGTTTTACTTACTGCTCATATCCTCTTTAGTGACCAGTTCTCTATCCTTCTCAGTTTTGTGGTAAAGTCTTCTCATAGTTTCTCCTCAGAGTTTTCCTCAGAGTTTTCCTCACTTCAGCTATGTCAAGGTTTAGTGCCTCCTCCCCCTCATGTGGAACAGCTCTCCCTGCTGGAGTGCTGTTTAGTACCTCAAACCTTCCATGAAGTTGTTTAGTTAATTTAGGAAGTCAGTGTTTGCAATGTGTCTACCAGGGGCGAGGGTGTGATCGCCCGTATGCCTTGTCACATCCTACAGGTGTTGCTGGCATCGAGGAAAAGATCCTGGATTTTCTGGCTGTGGTTCTGCTTCGCTGCTCTGATGGCTTAAGTTTAACTTTAAGTTTCCACGAAACTGAGTTCCGTGATTTTAGCGATTTCATCCCCATTTATCCAAAGTTGTTGACTTACTCGAATGGGGATGTTCTTTGTGATGGTGCATTTGTTCAGCAAGTGGAGGAAAGATGTGAACAAGGTATTAAAATAAAGTTGATGACTGCAGCAGCAACAGTGTCTCAAACTGAAACTGCTGTATATTCCTACCATTAGTACAGTTATTTAATGCATTTGTTGATGTAAATTAATTGCACAACACAGATCTACAACATAGTATCTATTGCTTTATTTTTCTTTTAAAAGACTAAAGTCTTTCCCCTGGTTTGAAAACCTGTTCATGATAGTAGACCTAGTAGAACTTTAATGTCTGTTCTAAATAAAATAGGAACTAGTTCAGTTTATAATTTACTTCCTTCTATCATATAAATATGTTAAATTTAGCCAAGGGCTGCATTTTATCCATCAAAGTTGACCTATTTCACATGATACCTGGAAAAAAAATGTATGCTAACATGCTGTGCAGGCTTATAAAACTCTTACTTTTTAATAAAAAAAAAAAAAGAAAGGAAAATCTATTCAATGGGTTTCAGCGAAACTGATGAAAAGAAGGAAGTGCTGCAACAAAAAAGAAAAAAAAAAAAAAAGGAACCATGCAATAACAAAAGCAGCTCCAAAGATCGATTTCTTAAGTCTTGATTTTTGGGTTTAAAGAAAGTTGGCACTAACGTTCAGATGATCTTAAAGTTATGAGGAGAAATTTGGTCCTTGCTGTTGTCCTCATTTTTCAAGGTAAATTCCCTAAGATTACATGTTTTATCCCTCTTTTGTTGCTTCCTCTTTGGTCGTGTTCAGTGCTTTAGTGGTTGAACAGTTCTCTGCAGTGTTACAGAAAGTTCAGTAACACTTTATGGCTTATATGTCTCTATTTGAGTGTTAAACAGCAGCTTAAATAGCTTTTAATGTGGATTGTCCATGCATGTGTTTCAGTATTTGCTAATGTAGTCCAATTTTGTCTCTTTTTCTATAAATTCATTTACTGTTTAGGGTTGGGTGTTTTAAAGCTGTTACTGTAAATTTAAAAAAACATGATTGACTTGATTTGTTAGTTTTTTGCAACTAAAAATGATTTGATCTTATTTTTCTTTGTCAACTTAAATATCAACAATGATTTACAGCAGGCTCTATGTTCTTGCTGACCTTGTACAGATGTTTAAAACTCTGAGATAAATTAATCTTTTTCTTTGTTGATGCTGTTTACCTCTTTTACCGTCTTTGTCGCTGTTCCAGTTTGCAAGATAAACTTGAGACCTTGACACTTACCCTTGCTTTGACATACCTCTTTTTGAGTCCTTTTAATGACTTGTACGCATTTTTTGTTAATTTCCTCACAATCTTTATTTCAGTAATTTGTTAGGATGCTTCTGAAAGTGTCAATATTAATCAAATGAAACAAAAAAAAACCCAACAGTTTCCCTCTCATTGAATAACTGTACTGATGATAGGAATATACAGCAGTTTTCAGTTTGAGACATTGTTGCTGCTGCAGTCATCAACTTTATTTTAAGACCTTGTTCACATCTTTCCTCCACTTGCTAGTAAGTGTTTATGATTGTGTATGATCAGCAAAACTTTGTTAATTCATACATTCAAAATGTTGAATAGTTTATTTTACACATGGTTTGATGTGTCAAAAGATACATTTTCATGCTGCTGTTTTCTTTCTTTAAGTTGTTTTTAAGACTGAAGCCATTACAGGAACTGAAGGGAATTCAGTCAAGATAACATGCTCCCATTCTTATGCCGACACCAACGTCAAATATTTCTGTAGGGACCCCTGCAATTATGCGGACGTCCTGATAAAAAGCAACGGACACCAAACTGGGAAGTATCGTATAGAAGATAAGGGGAACACATTCTATGTGACCATATCAAACCTGGAAAAGAAGGATGCAGGAATTTACTGGTGTGGTATTGAGAGAGTTGGGGCTGACACATATATTAAAGTGATTCTCACTGTAGAGAAAGGTAAGTGGACTTGTCACTGAAAAACAAATATTAATGGTGTTATAATCATCACTTCCTTTAAGAGCATCTGCTCTGTTTCCTTTTCCTTTAAAAGTTTGCAAAGGAAGTTTCTCTGTAAGGGTTTGTTTGATAAATAAAAATCTGAAGCCAGGGCTGTCTTACGTATAAGAAGACAACAGCACAGACCAAACATAATAATTCATTACAGCGTCGCCACATAGTAGGGCCTCAGGGAGAGAGGGCTATACCCACCCTGACCCCACCTGCTAGAAAGTGTAAATGCATATTTAATGAATTTCAAGCAAAACTATCATTACCTGCACATAGTTGATTGTGAGTCAGCTACCCACGGCTCCATACTTTACCCTATTATTTATAATGAATGCTCATTAAAACTCCAGAAACTCTGTTGTTGCTTTTTTTGGTGTAGCCCTAGCATATACTACAAAAAAGTCAATCTAAATAATTGCATTTGTTCTCGAACTGAGGAGGTAATCGAGACACTGTGCCAATGGAACAAGACAATTTACATTCAAAATAATAATTTCATTGTCTTATTTCAAGTGCATATTATGCAATTATCTTATTTTCAGAGTAAAAAGTCTTATTCTATTGGCAAATCGTCTTATTTATCTACTCAAATGAATAGGGGTGTCAACAATAATCGATTCAGCGATGCATTGCAATGCGGGGCATGCACGATTCAGCATCGATGCGGCAACGTGCCATAATCGATTATGTCACTGTTTATTTTCTGGCCTCAAATGGACAAGTTGTGAAGTTTCAATTACTTCCGGGGGCATACCAACAACAATCAAGATGGCTGAGGCGGAGGGAGATGACCACGATAGACGGGTAGGCCTAATTAAAAACGCACCAAAAGCTTGGAAAGCGGATATCTGGGCACATTTTGGATTTTACGAAGTCAATGGGATTTTGATGCATCGCAATGCATCGTAGAATCGACTTGAATCGTTACCTGGTGAATCGTAATCGAATCGAATCGTAAGGGCAGTGCCAATGCACACCCCTACAAATTAAGGATGAATAGAATAGGATATAATAGAATAGAAAATCCCTTTATTGTCCCAGAATGGGGAAATTCTGGTGTTACAGCAGCAAAAGATTATAGAAAAAAAAAAAATTATAGAAAAACAACATGGTCACATAAATGTGGACCCTACAAGCGTGTATAAAAATAATATAATAGTGAAGAGTTAAAACTATAAACAAATAAAATACTGCACTGTAAAGTGCTTAAACAATAAAATACTGTGCACCTGGTGAGTAAATAACCAATGTACAGCAATAGACATTATACAGTGGTAATGGATATTTGAAAATAGCAGCAACATCAGAGATGTGCAAAAGGACAGCAGCATGTTGGCTAAGATAGAAACTGTGCAAAAATCAGCATGAATAGAACAACTTACTGAGGCTGTTATTGTTAAATTAAACACATTATTAATTATTGTTAAGACATTTGTACTTACTTCTAGATTTTTTTGCAGCGTGGCGTCAGGATTTTGACATATCTTAAGCTTCTGTCTGTCAGCAAACATTCAGGACTCAAGAAACAAGATAAACTGACAGTTTCTTTTGATGTCTTTTCCAGAGACTTTAGAGAACAACCCAGGGGTGTCACCATCTAGTAAGCATTTCCAATTTAGTGCAGATTTACACAATATCTGTGGAACAAAACTTACCTTTTCAGTTTATCATCTTGGATTTGTTTTTTGATTTTATTTATTTTTCTTTAGAGACAATCATGTATGTGGGAATATGTCTTGCTGTAGCTGTGGTGGTTCTGGCGACTGTCCTTCTGTTTTTCTACAGATTCAGAAAAAGGAATGTCGCCATGTCACCTGGTAAATCAAACACACCAGTACAGCTGAAGTATTATCTGATTATTCATTGATCTTTTTTTTTTTGTATGGAATCATTACAATTGTACTTTTCAAAAGTCAGTTTGGATACAAAAAGAACAATAATGAAATGTATAGATAAATTATCTATTATAGTTAAATAATGATTTTTTTCCATATTATTCTCAGAAAATTTCAGGCCTTTGAGCTTGTTTTGCAGAAGTACTCATGTCTTAATAAATGAAAAACTATAATCTATACTACTGACATTTATATCAGTGGGGAGAGCAAATATTTATCACAGATTTTGCCATTTTTCCCACTTGCAAAGTATGTAAAAATCTTTAAATCTTATCCCAGATTGTCTTCAACTGTGAATCTGAAACTAAAATCAGAAAAAATAGCATTTTGCATGACACAAGTTTGGATTCTACCTGTGTAAAAGACCACTCTCCACACACTTAATCAAACAAACTCCAACTTCTCCATATTTGCAAAGACCAGAGAGCAGCGTAAGGGTTAAAATTGTAGACCTGCACCAGGCTGGGATGGGCTACAGGAAAACAGATAAGCAGCTTGGGGAAAAGGAAACAACTGTTAGCACAATTATGAGAAAAATAAAGAGGTGAAGATGATGTTCAGTCTGCCTTAGTCTAGGGCTTCATGTAAGATCCTACTTCCCTGGGCTTTAAGACAGACCAGCTCCGTGACTCTGTTAATAAATTGCTCTCCCACAGCAAGATTCTGACAAAGACAGCAGCAATGGAAAATGTATTTCTTTCTTTTTATTTTCATTTACATGTAAAGATGATTGCATGAAGAAAGAATAAAGCTTTAGGTACATATTAGTAATTGTTTAAAAAAAATAAAAAGCTAATGTTGTTTAAAGATTTTGTTTTTATACCAGCCTGCATCTAAAATCTAGCTGACGAATGCATCCACCATTTTTTCGGCTCCAACATTGCTTTTCCCGTACACAAAGGGCCAACGTAATTACAAAGTAGCAGACGCTACATTACTGCAGTAAATTTGATGTCTGCACTGTGGCTGTATTTTTCTTAAGTCAAAAAAAAAAAAATTATGTAAAACTTGTCAATCAAAACTTTCCAAGCTTTCAGTTTGTTATTCTTTTTTGTATTTCTGGTTGTAGAATATTCTTGCGTTTAATTTCTAAGTTAAAGTTACCCATTATATATGGGTCAGTTATTCTCATACCTATGCTTGTTGACTGCTGCTCTCCATCTGAGTAACATTACTCGATCAAACCTATTCTAACATTCTTTCATGCAAAATGAGCATGAAATGTATATATGACTTAGGCTGATCAGACACTTAGTAATAGCTTTGTGATGTATAATTGGGTCTTGCTGATGAGTTATCTATAACTTCTGTTTCATCACTTCCCATTCAGGACAGGAAAACAATGGCACTGAATATGCAACACATTTCATGATGAAGAAAGCACAACATGCCAACACCACTTCACCGGTCAGTGAGGAAGGAGGACACTCTAAGACCCAGTCGAGTGACGTCTGTTATTCCACAGTCAGCTTTAACAAAAACCCAACCTGCAGCTCCCTCCCGCCTCCAACTGAATCAACCACATATTCATCTGTTAAACCCAAATAGGCAACCTGCACCATCTGAAAGGCTTAAAGTCATCTGGACAAATTTTCCTATTTAACTTTAGAGCTCATTAAATTAATCTCTGCACATGTTTACATTCTCCTTTTTTTGTAATGTTTTTATTTAGTGACAAACTGAGAAACTGACCCAAGGTCAGAATGAAAATTTTCAGCTCAGTTAACATCTTAACTTTCATAGTTATAAAATATTGTGTATAAAGTCACATTAAATAAATTAGAGAATTAATTCAGTTGTGGCACATTTGTCAGACTAAAAGTACATTTCAAATGAACAAGCTTTAAGAAGGTATTAAACATACATTTCTGGAATACAAAGATAGTTTGTTGTCTTTTACTTCTGTTATATTGTGGTATGAGACATTTGACCATCATTAGTTGCTGTAATACTGTTGGAGGTTACCCAGCAGAGCCCAGATGGCAACACCCACTTTTCACTCTCTGTTAAAGCTGGTTAAACATGGTCCTAGGTTTTTTCTTTTTAAATCCTTCGAAGGACGTGACTTGAATGCTTCAAAAAACAGTCGCAAATATTGTTTTTGTGCACAAATGTTGATTTTGCAAGATGTTACCCAGAATATGCAATTTAAGGCTCTATCAAACATGGCTAGACTCTTCTGAAAAAATGCTTAAGGACACAAATATGTTGCTGCAGGACCATGGCTAGTATCATTGGAAACTAAAGAGGCATACAGTGTCATACAGCATATATATATTTTATGCATGTTGTAAAGTGTCATAAAATGAAAATGAGCACTTGTATTTGACAATATTCTCTTTATGGAGTAAAACACATTTTTGACTGTTTCAGCAAGTGCCGAAACTGCCAACTGGACCATTGTGTCACCTCAACCTGACCCAGTGGGGATGTTTGTGGGCTTTAGAAAGTAGCACAGCTACACCTTCTCCTTTCGTTCTGGGTGACTCCCTAGTCGCCACCATGGGAATCCTTCTGCTTCCTGTGCAACATCACTGCTCAGAACCTTAAGTGGAAGCTGAACACCATCTCCATCACCAAGAAAACCAGCCTGACAGCTGTAGTAGTAGAATATTTCTTATCCTATTAATGGCACTTTCTTCTAAATTCAGTAAAATTGTACTCCAGCTTTGACATTAAATGTTTCTTTTGCACAGCAGTGACTATTAATGCTGAGAACACTTTTAACATTATTTTCATACAATTCCCTAATATTTACAGAAACACTGTGTTGTTCAAATTGATTAAATCTCAGTGTGATATTTAGCCTAGTGGCTGAGTTTTTTTTTTTTTTTTTCCAAGACCTGGATTATTTGTAATGCAAGGGGAACTAAAGAGTTTGCTCATTGCACCTGCATGGCATTGGCATCTTTTGCAGCGATGCTCTTCAGGATTAAGGCAAATGTATAAAATAGGCACGCTAGATGTTGACTCAAGGATCGGGAAAGGTGGAACCGCCACCTGTAGACACCATCGGCTTTAAACCTCAGTCCATCAAGAAGGCAGAATCTTTTTCACAGCTGCAGAGTACTTTAATCTGCAAGTGTCTGTAACTGAGTTTTTTGTTTTTTTTTAGTTTCCCCTTCTTTGCTGTTATCTGTTGTTGCACATTTTTCTCTTTCCCTTTTGTATTTTAATTGAAGTGTTATCTGTTTGCATACACTGCAAAAATATGACTGTTATGGTTTGCATCTCTAAATTATCTTTAGGTTTTAGTCTGAGGCATATAACTGTGTTAGTGCTGTCATGATTCATGCAGCTGTTATTTCATCCAAATAAAAAAATGTGGAACAGATAAGCAGACAATGGCTTGTCTACAGTGAAAAGAAGGACTATGTTACTTTTGTTTACTTTTGCCATCGCTGTAGTGGGGAAAAAAATATTCATCTATTCACCCTAGTTAAATAAATAGCTAAAATAAATAATAGATTTATCGATTTCCCTCAGTTGGCGCTTTATTTTCATACAGTCCTCACTGCTCTGTATTCAGGCCTATTCTGCCTGGGCAGTGTGTGTTCCCCCATACTTAGAACAATGGAAAGTAGTCAGATTCAAAACAAATTACAGACACTTTGGTTAATAGTAATATGTTATGAATAAACCTTGAGAAAGAATCTGGCTTGTTTTGGGAAGAAGCTATGTCTGGTCTACAAACACCCTCATGCAGGAGAATTGTGCGGCCTTGCAGGTGAAACAGACTGAGTGAAAACCTTTATAGTGAGTAAATAGGATAAATATATTTATGAAATAAGATAAATCTTAATTTTCCAGCCTTTTGATTATGAAAGGATATTATCCATGTGTAATCGAAAATAAAAAAGGAAAATTAGTGACAATCTGATTGTCATTTTAAATCAACTAAGTAGGTCTACTCAAAGTTAACACCTGCTCCCAATTAACTCGTTAGACCCGTCTTTGTTCAGTAAGTTATAAATACTCTCCCTGTGCAGTTCCTCAGTGCTTGTTCCTCATCTTTCCTTGTCTCTCTTTGGATCCTAGTACATGTCTTCCCTTATGTCTCCTTGGTTCTGGTTTGCATTTTTAAGTTGAGCTTTTGGATTCCTGCCTCAGTTACCTTTGAACACTCCATTTAAACTACAAGAACCTACCTCTACCTCCCTGCCTCTGCATTTGGGTCCTCAAAACCTCAACCAAACCCTGACAAAACATGGTTTGTCAAGTCATCCATCTTGCCTAGTTTGACCTCTGAAAGGTTGTTCTCTCAGTGAGACTGCCATTTGTTATTTTTCTTTCACTTGGTGTACTCAATGTTACGTCCACCTGGCTTGTTTGGTGGGGTAACATTAATGGAGACCACACAAGGATTTTCTGAGTTAATGAAAAATGAAATTTATTAAATTATATTAAGTAAAGCCTGAAAAAGGATTACCTGAAATAAGAAGCCAAAACAGATTAATACAAAACCCATAACCAATTAGAAATAAATAAACACAAAACAAACCTAACAAAACTCAATCATAAGGTCCAAACCAGACCAACTGGGGTTCTGAAGAGGGAGAGAAGAAAAAAGCCTGGTGACTGCTGCAGCATGACAGCTTTTAAAGCAGCAGAGCACCAATCAGGGAAAAAACATAACACCTGCAGAAGGCCTGCCTCCAGGACCCTAAAAGGAGAAAAAGCAGAGACCCACTGCAGCCGTAACACCTCCCCCCTCAAAACAGAGGATCCCAACAAGGACCTCTGTAACCATCTCAGCTTTTTGGTCAAACCATCGTTTCATTTTTCTCTGAGCCTTTTTAAGATTCTCAGAGGCTACATTGCCAGCCAAGAAAAGTCTGCGACAAAAACCATTAATGTAGTCAAACAAGTTTAATGGTGGATCAGAACTCTCCAAGTTCGATTTTAGAATAGCGAGAGGACCACGCACCTGATGTCCAAACACGAGTTCATTCGGACTGAACCCTGAACTTTCTTGCACAACTTCACAAGCTGCCAGAAAAAGCCAAGGCAGACCTTCTTCCCAGTCTCTACTCAACTCTGTGCAGTATGCTTGCAACAATGCCTTCAGGGTTTGGTGAAAACGCTCTAGCGCCCCCTGGCTTTGAGCATGATAAGCACTGCTTTGTTGATGAACTACACCAAGTTGTTTCAAAATCTCAGCAAACATATGTGAAGTGAAGTTGGTTCCTCTGTCTGTCTGAATGGTCTTTGGAATTCCGAACACTGAAATGAAATTCGACAAAGCTTTGACCACCGACTTTGTCGTAATGGTTTTCAGAGCATAGACTGCAGGATAACGAGTGCTTCTACACATAACTGTCTGCAAATACACAGATCCTGACTTTGAAGGAATCTGGCGACAATAGTTACAAACAGAGTCTGCTTTAGATTTCAATGTAGGTTCCACTCCAGTCTTACCAGAGAACCAGTCATGATGAGATTCCTTAAAGCTATAGCTGCCTTTCCAATTGTAATCCCTCACAGTTTTATGGGTCAGAACATACTCATCTGCCAAGACAGCAGCTTTAGCAGCAGTTTTTACCTTTTGCTCGTTAACATATGTGGCAACCCGATCTGGAATAATGGTCTTAAACTGTTCCAACACCATCAAATCACAAAGGGATTCAAAGTCCTTCACACCTTCAGCTGATAACCAACGATAAAACTGGGTGTTTAGTTGTCTGACTAGATCTGTATTTGTCTGTTTTTCAGCCTTCCTGCAGTTCCTAAATTGTTGCCTGTAATGTTCAGGAACCAGTTCATAAGCCTTCAAAACAGCTTCTTTAACAGATTTGTATACCTTTCTTTCAGCTGACGTTAATAAACATAAGCTTCTTGGGCCTTACCCACCAGCACACTTTGCAGCAGAATGGAACAATCGAGATCACCCCACTCATTGTCCTCTGCCATGTCCTCAAACAAAGAGAAAAACACATCAGGATCTTATTCATTAAACTTGGGTACCAGCTTCAACATGTTAACCATGTTATGTCCAGAAAACCCATCACCACCTTGAGACAGATTAAAAGATCCACCACTTAACCTGCCCTCAGACATAAACTTCAAGCGCTCAGCTTCCAAAGATAATTTCTTAACCTCCAACTCATGTGCTAACCTCTTTTCTTCTTGTTCATGCGCTAGCCTCTTTTCTTGTAAAGCTAGTTTTCTCTCCTCAAGCTCATGTGCTAGCCGCAATTTTTCCACCTCAAACTGCATTTCCATCTCAGTTCTCATAGATTGAAACTTTAATTGAGACTCTTGAGATACTGTTGGACCTGACGAGTCATCATCCAACTTTGAAGCACCAGTTAAAGAATCTATGCCCCGGGAAGTTACATCTGACACATCAGCATCTGAAAGAGAAATAGCAAAGACATTTAGTTGTACAAGTTTGTCTTTTAAGAAACTCCTTAATTGAGGTTTTTTAAATCATTTTGCAACTCCAAGGTCAATTTCAAAGTGTTCAGCTACTTGATGAATCTGCTCCTTAGTAAGCTTTTCCAACAGTTCTAAAGTTGGGGAAGCCAAAAAAGAACCCACAGTATCCATTTTCAACAAAAATAATCCAACAAACCAACCTAATCAGAAAACACCAATTTATTATTTTTTTTAACCAACAATCAGGAAGTGCATAACTGGTACTAACCAAAGGCAAATCTCCATTTACCTACAGCTAACTAAGTGACCAAAACCCTGACTAACCTTAGCCTAGTCATCAGGCCTTCCTCCAAGAGCCAAGGCACTTGAAGCACCAAGATACCGCTGGCAGCAAATCCCCCCAGGCCAAAACCTGTCAGGCAGCAAACCACGGCGGTGCCCTCAGCCCAGAGTCCAGCCCAAAAATAACAAACTAAAACAATAAACAGGGTCGTCTAAAATGGAGTTGCCAAACAACAAACACCAGATAGCACTTACCTGACACAAAACAAAGAGACTTCTCTCTCCTCCCCTCTAACAAAAGAGCAAAAATCCTCATGGACCTCCAACAACAGACATATGGAACACGAAAAATGTCCAAAATCTAGTAAGGTTCCAAAGACCTTAAAGTAGCCCAAAAACCCACAAACAACCTGCAACACAGGAAAACCAAAATCAGGGGCATGTAACTGCAACCCGAAGACCAACAATGAGGCCAATTAAGCATAATTAGTCCACATGAATCGGACAAGCCCCCACAAGTGTGTAAATGCACTGAACTTCATCAAATAAATTTTAAATAAATTGAAATGATGCATCTAGGGCTTGAAGCAGCTTGGGTGTTTAACTCATCCAATTTTCATGTATATATTCAGAAACTAGAAGGTGTTAGCTTTCAAGAAAATTGGATGCAGGCAGAGACAGGGAGCCAATTGAGGAAACATAGGACTGGGGCATTATTGTCATCCTTTTTAGATTATGTCTACTCAATGCTCTGAATAGATGGACATTTTGGGCAAATTTGGTTGTAGATACAGATTTAACTGCTTTTGGTTGACGTGTGTGTGCCTTCAAACACTGCTATCCCTTTGAATAAACTTATAAAGACAAGATGAATCTTTTTTTTTTATTGAAACAGCCTCTTGCTCTATGCCAAAAAAAACAACAATCCAAAACAATGGTCTAAAATATTATTTCATAGTTTCACTGGCTTACAATAATGTGTCTGTGATTTAGGACACTTTTTGACTTTTCAATAGATCTGTGAAACATTTTATGTTTTAGCTTCTCTATCGATAAGATACAATAAACATCTTAACATTTTACAGAGATGTACAGATTTAACAGGATTTATTTTTACCTTTGAGTGTAAAGTAAACATTATAATATTTTACAAATATGCTGGGCTGCCATCTGTGTCAACAGAATAGATTTCTGTCGTTAAGTGCAAGTTTCCATGTTCTGATAAAGTTGAAAGGATGAATCATGTTTTTCTCAGACAAATAACTACTTCCTTGATGAATAGCAAAACAAATTTTAGACCTCTTTTATTAATGTTTAATCAAACATTAATAATCTACCTCTGTACAATATGAGTCCTGTATTTTATGCCACAAACTGTTTTTGTCCTCTTGTGCATTACAACAAAACAACATAATTTACATCACCACTGTCAAAATGCAAACAGGTTTCTGTAGATAGCATGCTGTTTGAATTTTCCATTATTACCTCTGGGTATAACACATTCACATATCTATATCTGCTACATGAAGATAAGGCGCTGGTAATATGGTAGATTTGATACAAAGATTAGAAGTACACAAGAGGCATTGTTTAGTGAAGCTGTACCATGTTTAGTAATTTAAAGAAGATGGATATCTACTCTGCAAAAAAGTCAGGACACACGTTCTACTTCTGCATTTCTGTCCTTTCTTTTTGTCACATCCTCTTTGATAAACATCATGCAAATTCTTGGAGTTTTGTAGAAGGGAGGATAAGTTGAAACAAACAGAAAATAGAGATCTGACTAAGGAGAAATGGTATCACATTGGTGTCAATTCAAATAGTCATTGAATGTGTCTTAACTCAACAATGAGGATGATTTTCATTATTATCTGGTGGCTGACAGGTAATACATTTTATTTCTTTCATAGAGTAAATTTACTTGGGACTGAAGCACATTAGATTTATGAAAGTTTACCTGTTTTATTGCATTTCTTATGACAGTCAGCGGAAGTTTACCAGTAGCTGCAAGGACTAATGAAGCTCCCTTCAACATTGCCTGTAAGTATAATGGGAAAAAAAATATCTCCAAAAGGAAAAAATAAAATCCACTAACATGCTCTAGCCAGAAGTTAAAAGAAAAAAGTGCAATTAAGAGAAATTATGTTTCTTAGTCAGTAAAACATTGTTTTTTCTCTCTACTGCTTTATACTTTGTTATTCTAAAAAAATCTAAGTCTTATATTACCAAGTAAATGAGATCAGTGGTCTTCATTCAAAGAGCATTTATTAACCCTTGCAAGGGAGATCACATTCTTGCCTTGTCTTCGGCCTATTCTGGTCTAGATAAGATTTTCCTCACTACTTAAAAAGCACGGGGAGGGATTCTGACAAAGTAGATAGTTTTCCAAACAGGATTGTTGTAATAACCATGAGTCTAAAGGAGTCTAACCTCTTACTACAACATGTAAAACTCGTTCTGAGGAATCATCAAGATAAGACTCACATTGCTTGAGTGAATACTTTACGCAATCAAGAAAACAAAGCAAGCTCACCATCAGTGTTATGAAGAATAGGTCTAAACGTAACAGAGTGTAAAATTATTTTACCATCACAATAGAGTAGATAAAACTGCTTCTCCCCATATCTAAACCATTACTAGAAAACTATTTCATAAGACATATTAATGCATCTGAACAGATTAAAACAGAATGTTTCAATTAAACATACTGTAAGAATAAAATTGGCTTATAATGGTGCATTTTTTATAACTCTTATTTTTCTTTGTGTCCTGTTTTGCCAATATGGCTCTGGGTATAGATGTTCCAGAGCTAGCTGAAAGACCAATAGCTTTACTTTCACACGGAGACCATAATGACCATAAGGTTCTGCTTGATATTTGCATGTGAAAATTATTTTGGAGTAAAAGTCATACAACGGACACGGAACTGGAAAAGGAGGTGAGAAAAAAAGAGGGTACACAGTAAGAAATACAGAAAGTGGAGAGAGAAAAAGATAGAGACAGGAACGAATGCATGAAAAAAGGAAAATAAAACAAAACAGCAAAAATAGAAAACACAGAAGATATCCAGTAACTCCTAGGAGTCTGCTTACACACCTGTATGAGATGAGAGGAATAGAAAACAGGGAACATAACAGCAAAAAGAAGACATCAAAAAAACCAAAGTAAATATCAAAAAAGCTTCAAGAGTAGCTGGAATCCCTTAGACATCCATGTCACTGTCTTGGTTCTGTTAATCTTTCTTTGAGTTTTCAGTTTGACGTTGATTTATTTATTTTATTTTTTCTTTTCTAGTTTTATTGGTTTAACTCCTATTTTGTTGAGTTTTCTGGATGTATTTGCATTCTTAGATTTTCTTTGTTGCCCTCTGTTACCCTCTTGTGTTGTTCTCCTTTTCCCTAGCTCCTCTCTAGAAGCCTCTGTTCACACCTGCTCCCAATCAGCTCGTTATTCCTGTCTTTGTTCCGTCAGTCATAAATATTCTCCCTGTGTAGTTCCTCAGTGCTGGTTCCTCTTCTTTCCTCGGTTCCTCGTGCATGTTTTTCCTGATGACTCCATGATTATGGTTTGTTTGCATTTTTGGATTCCTGCCTCTGTTACCTGTTGTGAACACTCCATTAAAACTACAAGAACTCACCTCTGCCCTAGGGTTGTGAATTAAAAAGATTTTCACAATTCCGATTTCTTATCGATTCTGTGAAACAATAAACTTAGTAAGTAATTGCCACTTTGCAGTGATTGCAAAGCGCCTTGTTGCCCTCTTTCTCTTCCTTAAAATGAAGCCAAACTTTCTATCGCTTTACCCGATGGGACGCCAATTTTTTGTTTTGCTTTTCTAGAATTATGCCTGCTCACGTCGTACTTGCTTACTGAATGCCTTGTGCGTAACTTGCGTGAAAAAACGTGATATAAGTCGTGCTGCCCAGCGCTAGGCTCTGGTGCTGCCTGGAACTGTGAAGAGAACCGTTTAGCAAGCTGGCAAACGGTGCCATGATATTAGAACACACGGAACCAGTTCTGAAGAGGAACCGGTTTTCGATTCCCATCCCTACCTCTGCCTCTGTATTTTTGGTCTTTAAAACCTAAACTCAATCCTGACAATTCATATTTGTCGAAGGCAAAACCTATGGTGATTACACAATATAGCTGTGGCTTAATATTTATTATTAATGTGTATCCGTAAACAACTGGAACTGAACACTCATAGTATGTATGCAAGGGCATGCTTGTGCATAAATGAATTTACAAAGCTTCTTCGTAAGGGAAATAGGCTTAATATCCGGTGTGTGTGGCCCCAGACTTGCCCTACAGGGCCCTTGATAGAAAAAAGGTTATCAAGATGCACCCCAAATCACCGGGACACAGAGGTTCCCTTCTTAAGGTAGTCATGTTTCCATTTTCTGATAAAGTTAAAAGGATGATACATTTTTTTCTTAGACAAATAAGTCCTTCCTTGATAAATAACAAAACAATTTTATACCTCTTTTATTGATTTTTAATCAAATCTACTACAGTACAGTACTCGTATAAGTACAGTATGAGTACTGTATTTTATGTCAGAAACAGTTTTAGTCCTCTTGTGCATTACATCAAATCGACATCATTTACATGACCACTGTCAAAATGCAAACAGGTTTCTGTGTATGGCTTGTAGTTTGAATTTTCCATTATTACCTCTGGGTATAACTTTACATTTTTTGAAAGTTTGCAGTCAGCTCACAACCCAATAAAGCTCACCTAGTAAAAAATTCTTTATGTGCTTTTTATGTTCTCACAGGCAACGACACAACAGTGAACAAAACAGCATATATTGGAGAGACAGTTTCCATTACCTGCAATTATTCTCAAGCAGATGAAAGCAGCATCAGAACATTCTGCAAACATGATGGAAACATCAGCTGCTCAAATATAGTTACTGATGAAAAACAGCGTGGGGTGCTTGAAGTGAACGTCTCCATACTGACTCAGGAGGATTCAGGCAGATACTGGTGTGTCTTAGAAAGAGAGGCTTCCATAACCTGTTTACAAGATTTCTTTCTCCATGTTCTGAGTGAGTACTAATTTGAACTTAGGAAATGATCAACACGAAAGCAGAGTACAAAGAGTTAATCTCAAGCTTTTTATTTTTTTTTTTCAGACAAAGATAATAAGCCAAAACCAACAGGTACGTTTACACTAACACCAGTATTTAGAATAAAAAAAAAGTTATGTAGAAATGTTATACTGAAATATTGTGATCAGACTAAGCTCAATCACACTGCACATAAGATGACAACTTGTTTTTATACAAATTTGGATCTTTAAAATAAACTTTAGTAATGAAGCAATTACAGATTTTTTTTTATTCTAATTTTTATATATTTTTTATTCACTACCAGAAAACCATTTCATATATTGTTTGTCCCTAAGTGAGCCACCGTGTGTAGGAGGAGCGTGTCATCATATTGCCGCTGCCCAAGATAGGGCTGCTAACATCAATTTCTCTGGGTTATGCTAAATGCCTGGCTAAGCCCATAGAAACATATAAGATGCAGTAACACCTTTTAAATCTGAGGGGGGCGCCAAACAGATGGGTTTAGACACAAAAGTCAGATCTAAAAAATGTGCAGGTAATTGTCAAAATGATGACCAGGGCAAACAGAGGTCACTATAGAACAAAACTCTAGCCTTCACCAGCTTTTCCTGCCCTCACTGCAGCTTCTGCCACCTAGCTATCATGGCATTTGAAACACAGAGCTAGGAAGTCATGAAAAATTATCCAAGCAATGTGCTTTTTTTAAATTAATTTTACTCCTCAATAGTTGTACCATTTTCAAAGGATTTTATTGATGATAGTGATTAATTCAAAGTTTACTCAGAAGCTCTCAACTTCTACATTAAAGTTAGATAAAACCATCCAAAATTAACTTTAACCTTAAAGAACAGCAAAACACTGAAATAACCCAAAACAATTATATATCAGCTGGCTGAACTGTACCTGTGATCTTCCTCTCTGCTTACTGCAAAAAAAAAGGAAAAGTCTCCTAGTAACTATAGTAAATTCGAGATCAAATAGTAACACTCGTTTTAAAAATCTGAGGGAAATCTGTAGATTCTACCCACGCACCAGGTCCGTTTATCCATAAAAGTTTGGATTGGGGAAATCAAAGCTATTTGAGTTTAATTATTTTAAAATTTAAAATGGAGCATTATCGGACTCCAGAGGCAACCATTTACATTTGAAGGGAGGGAGGTTGGAGCAAACAAACATTAAATAATAGGCTTTCTTTGTTGCATTTTTTTCATGTTTCTTCATAAGTACGTTTGCCCTTCAACTTATAGGTGTTAATACCTGATAAACGTAAATTATTTAAAAGAAGAGGAAAAGATGTCATAGCTTAAAATATATCAAAATGAGTTTAATTTTATTCCAGTTACTTTAAGAAAATCTAAGGAAAATAAATTAGAGAAGTTTCTGTTTTGGGTAATTTTTTTCCTGCATTAATGCTGCCAATGCAATTTCTTTGTTCACCATGTGTTGATTCAAACATGGTACAGCTGAAACTCGCTCCGACACGGGATGGTCTTTAACTCAGCCGAAACCACTTGCTCCGCCACCAAGAGGAAAGACTAGAAATCGACGGAATGATAACCGTCCTGGTAAGAAAAACATCTTGATTGACACTGCTATAATGAACAAAGTTCTTTCCAAGAAATACACTTTTAATTTCAGTTATTAATGATATTGCATTAGTGGGGTGTATTTGATATTACAACATGACAAAAGCTATTTCATAAGGATTAATTTCCTTTTAATCATATTTATTATAAAAAATCTGTTGTAAAATACATTTGATTGTTGTAATGCGGAAAAATGCACTTACCAGTTTCTTCAATTCTTTTTACAAGAAAAAACGGAATTAAAAAAAAGCAAAATAACTGGAGACAATCATCTCAGTGAAGTTTAAAAATTTCATAAGTAAATTTGGGCTTAATGAAATGTAAATCATGTGATAAAATTATTCATAGTTTTTGTAAGTCACCAGTTATCAAAATTGGTATAAATCAGTTCTCTAATATTAAGAGGCTACATTATTGGCGGGGAGTTCTTCCCTCTAACCCTTCATACCCCCATTTTGTTACAACTAATTACTATTTCATGCTTTACTACTTCAAATTATTTGCAGAAGTAAACTATTTAAAACCCGTAGACAGGGAACAGATTTTACTTTTTCTTGTAGCTTAGCAATTTTATAAGTAATGGAAATAGTAAGTCGTATAAATCATTATTGGCCTTTTTTACTTTAGCTTAGCCATTCAATTTAGAATCAATCAGCACGTATAATCAGTTAAACTTTGGATTTTTTAAAATTCTAACTTTTTCTGACCATCTCATTTTGCGTCTAAACTAGATTTTTCATTTAAGTTGAAAATACTTAACATATTCATTATAAGAATCTGTTTAATTCATTCTTCATCTATATATCTTATTATTGCCAAATAAAAACCTCAAACCTCTCTGCCTGCTACTTCAATACTTTCTGCTGTTATACACTGTCATATAACGGGACTAATGGACCCAGTATTCAAGGTGAGACAGCCAGTAGGAAAATTCAAAGCGTTTATTTAATAAAAACAAACAAAACTAAAGTGGAGCTGCTAGGATCTTCGGCTCACGGATGCTGTAGGAGGGGAGCAATCCAGCCGCTGGACTGAAGACTGATCAGCCTTGACGCAGCATGCATCAGCTAGAGTGTCACCTGTGCAGCAGCTCCGGATAACTTAAATGAAGCCGATCCCGAACAGGGATACAGATCAGGCAGGAACAGACTAGGCAGGATCTAGGCTTCCAGGCATCCTAGAGCTCCCAGACAGAGGCGTAGCCAGAACATTTTTATAAGGGTGGCCAGGCAATAACCACACTGAGGGGTGGCCGAAAGTGGACAGGCGCCAGAACCTAAGGATCAATCTACACTGTTGCAACAGGAAAATTAAACAGAAAAAAATCCATATTTTCTAAATAAATACAAACTAACAAATAGAGGCATATATTTAAACATCCATGCTGTCTAAATAGTGGACAGAATTCATTCAGTTTTGAGTTCTGGGGCGAACTTCTTATTCATTGTCATTACTTACCTACTTTTATTAATAATCGTTCTGCATAAATTAATATTTACATGTACTAATATCCACATTAAATGGATTAATTATTAAAGTAGTTATTTATCTCTGATTTCATTGAAGATTCCTCGATGACTTGCAGAGACATAATTTTCTCTTTACCCCATATAAAACAAAATCTACTTCTGAAAAGAGCATTAATTCTGTATCTATCTTTAATGTTAGTGTATTGATGTGCATAATTAACCACAGTGTTTTTGTTGTCAGGTAATTGTTTACATATAGATTAGATTAGATTAGATTAGATTAGATTAGATTAGATGAGCTTTATTGATCTCACAGCAGAGAAATTCACTCGTCACATATTGGCATAGAAGTTACAGAAGGTGCAAACATGGAGGAAAAAGGTGCATTAAGAATAAGCAATATATATACAGTATATCCAGGTATATACAGTATATTAAGATAAATAGGATTAAGGTGCAAGTGTACATGTATCGCACACAATGAAAAACAAAATAAAGATAAGAGATAAAAAAATAAGAAATAAAAATATGCACAATCCGGATGGCTTATATACAGGGGGAGAAATATTGCACATTCAGCATATTGCACAGGATATTGTTCACAGTCAATAAATTAAAAACTATAATGTAGCTGCACAGTGGTTTTTACAGGAGTTATTGTTGTTATAGTGCATTATTATAGAGTTTGGTGGCAGCAGGAATGAATGACCTGCGGTAGCGCTCCTTCCTACAGACTGGGTCTCTAAGTCTCTTCATATAGAAAATGAAAATGTTAAATACAAACATTCCACTTGAGAGTATTAGTGCTAGCTCCGTTTGTATTAGATGGAAAAAATGGTAGGGGTGGCCACAGGTGTGGCCAATGTTTGGGTAAGGGTAGCCATGGCCACCCCCAGCCCCCGATCTAGCTCCGCCCCTGCTCCCAGGCAGGTTCAGAGTCCGGAAGCATGACCAGGCGGACACGCACAGGAGCAGACAGGATCAGGTGCAAATGGGCAGGCTCAATGGAAAAGGGTGGCAGAGACAAGAAGTGGAACCACAAATTGAGCAGGACCTTTAAACTGGTCTCCTCCTTGAAACCAGGCTGAGTGTAATAAAAACTGATCCTCCCCGCATTATAGAGCCAAAAAACCCTGGGGACTCAGCAGGGGACGAACAGTAGATGACTAGGAGAAAAGACAGACAAAAACCCTCTTTCCACTAGCCGCCAGGATCCAGGACAAGAACCGTGGAATAAAACTGAAAAACTCACAGACCGACTAACAGTAAAACAGACATCAAACAGAAAGCAAAACAATGGTCTGGCTATGAGAGCTGGAACTGAGCCCAATATAAAGGAAAACAGGCAGGTGGATGAGATGAGTAATAATTAGGAGCTGGAAAGAGTTAAGCAGCTGAACGGCATGAGTAATTAAGGCCAGCTATCACAGCAGATCATGACAATAAACCAATGAAACCTTTATGCCCAGTGGAAATATGGATTTATTTCTGTGGTTTTTGCAAATTTTTGGGTAAAATCATGTAGTGAAAATTCCAATCATATTACCCAGCAATACTGTTTTTCTTGCTCTTAATCATTGTGCAACAATTCAATTAATGCATTTTTTTCAAGATCCACAAAAGCCTCTCTCAAAAAGTTAGGGTGAAAGGTTAAAGTGAGGATAACATTTTTTTTTAATCTGTTTCTGCTACTTGTGTTTGTGTGTTACATGATACCAGTGATGAAGAACAAGATACGAGTTGGTTCTTGCTTTCTTTATGACAGTCTTTTTTGTTGTTATCTGTTTGTTATCTGTTCTGCAAAACCAGAAAGACCAGGTAAGGAAAGTGGTGTTATCATTCTATAAAGGCCTTTTAAATTCCTCTCCACTTTCCTTGTAATTGTGTGTATACAATAAACATTGCTCCAGCGACAAAGTTGCCACATTTGGGTGGTGATGCTCACCTAACAATCTGCCAGAAATTCACATGGTGGGCATCAAGCTTCACTCCAGTTACTTATTCAAGCTTTTATCTGCTGCTTTCATCTTAAAATGGTGGAGCAGGATTTTACAGAGCGAGTCAATATGCTGTAATCATTATAGAAAGCCAAACAGCAGCTCCAGCATCCCTGGGTCCACATAAGCGATCAGTTTTAATGAAAGTTTTAATTAAAGAGTTAAATAAGAGACATAGACCTTTATTTTTTTGCACCAAGGACTGGATGGCTAATAAAAAATGTAAAAAAAAAATAGATAAATGTATACATCTTTCAGCCAAATGAGAGAAGACGCCATAGCAACTGCCTTAGTAACCGAATGCTTCAGATGCGGCCATAAAACCAGTGATGTCAAACCGAGACATTGCTCTAGTCTGGCAGTTACTAGTAAAACTGTAATTTGGTTTTTATCTATGATTTCTGCTGTTATCTGCAAGGGCAGGGAGCTGTGAAGCAATGCAATGCTCTTAAGAGCATAGTGGGCTCTTTGAGTGGCCTAAAGGAAGTCTAGACTCTAGAGCAGGGGTCACCAACTTTTTTTAAGGCTGAGGGCTACTTTATGGGTACTGAGTCATAGGACGGGCTACCAATACCGACCTATGAACTAGAGGAGTCGGCGTTCAGCTGAACTTCATAGATAATAAACATATTTCTATTGTTTCTTTTCATTTTTTATTTGCTTTTAGATATTCTCATTTTGAAATCCATATAAATCCTCAAATGTTCTAATTTATTGATATGATAAAATGCCTTATAAATGCTTCAAAATAAGAGCTTCAGTAAAAAATAACATTTCAGATTTAGTCCACTGGTGAATTGTTCTGTTTTCAAAAGATGCTGAGGGCACCCCATGTTGTCCTTGAGGGCCCCTTGGTTCCCATGGGCACCACGTTGATGACCCCTGCTCTAGAGCAGGCATCCCCAATCTCGGTCCTCGAGGGCCGCTGTCCTGCAGGTTTTAGAGGTTTCCCTGCTCCAGCACAGCTGATTTTAATTGAAAGCTCATTAACAGGCTTTTAGTCTACTGCAATCATTATAATCAGCTGCGCTAAAGCAGGGAAACCTCTAAAACCTGCAGGACAGCGGCCCTCGAGGACCGAGATTGGGGATGCCTGCTCTAGAGGATCGATTCAGAAGAAGACAGTTCAACTTCTGATGGGAAGAGAGATACAATTGCAAAGTAAAACCTATTCTCTCAATCACAAGAGAAAATAGTCATGTTTGCCCTGTTTGGATTCAAACAGCACGCATATAGCAGGCATGGCAGGCTGGGACATAAACAATAAAACGTCTGAATAAGAAGAATAGCTTAATGGTAATAGGAATTCAGAAGAACAGAAGTGAAATATTGATCCTGTTTAAGCCTCAAAAGACAGAACAACAAGGGACAATAAAGGAAAGCAGAGTGTCAGGCTCTGTGAAGTTTAGTAGAGGACCCAACAGCAGAGATGGTTTCTGGCAGTTTTAATGAAGAGGTAGATGATACAGAAGCATTAATCCAGAAATTACTGGCAAGGGACTCAGGAATCGAAACTAGGAGACGCTCAGGAGAAACAAACATAAGAATGAAGAGGATCCAGCAAAAGGGCTGATAATGACACACAGAATATCACTTTCCCCACTTTTTGAAAGAAAAAAACAAAACTTCAAGAAACTTCACCAATCACTATCCAATAATCACCTCTCACTGCCTCACCCAGTAGCCTACCGATCTAAACCATCTCACGGGTGGCAGTGGCATCAGGTGAAGGAGTTTTCCGTGCAACCAGAGGCTTTTAAGTTGAAGCCCTGGCTCTGCCCTTCAGTGTCCTTGGGCAATGACACTTCACCCTTATTGCCTACTGATGGTGGTCGGAAGGACGGCTGGTGCCAGTGTACAGCAGCCTTGCTTCTGTCAGAGAGTCCCAGGGCAGCTATGGCTACAATGTAGCTTCCCACCATCAGTGTGTGGGTGAATGACTGAATGTAGTGTGAAGTGCTTTGGTTAAGTTGATTTGAAAAAGCGCTATATAAGTACATGCTATTTACCTTTCACAGCCTTTATTTCTGCATTTTCCTTTTCGTGAAACATTCCAATTTTTTATTGAAAGGGGAACAGCGCTTTTTTTTACATTGGCCCCTTGATTTTACGTTATTACATCATGTTCTACTCACCCATATGAGTCTTGTGTCAGTTGGAGCCGTTCTGAAGATATTCCGTTAGGTTATATCCAAGTAACGTCTTCCTATGGGCAAACGACTTGAAGGCACCAACTAAACTGTTCATAATGTATTCTTTATGGTATTGCAGCATTCATAACATGTAGGCGAATCACTGTTCCCCAGACATCTGCGGTGATATTTTTTATATTTATATATAACCTTTATGCACAGTGGAAATAAATATATAAATATATATATATATATATATATATATATTTATTTCTGTAGTTTTGGTTAATATTCGCGTAAAATCTGGCATTGAAAATTTAAATCGCATTATTCAGCTGTAATTTTTTTCTTACTTTTAATCACTGCTCATTAATTCAGTTAATAACTGAGGGAAAAAGGTTGAAGTGAGATAAACAGTTTTATTCGGCTTGCTTGGCTTTTTAACTCTGCTTTGTGGTGCTTGTGGTTATCTTTTACATGAAGCCGATGATCACTCAATCGGGAATTCAGGTAAAGAACACTTTTTTAGTCTTTAAATATTATTTCAATTATTTTTTGTTTTTGTTTCTTTAACTATGTTTCTGTTTCTCGTGGTTATCTTTAACATGATGCAGATAAAACAACAGGAAACCCAGGTAAAGGACAAGGCATTATTACTCTATAAATATTTTTTTAGATATTATATTTTTGCTATTTTAGCAAATATTTTTGCTTTCTTTGCAACAGTCTTTTCTGTGGTCATGTTTTAGACGGTACAGATTCTGAATCTCAAGGGAATTCAGTTATAGAAAGTGACATTATCATATTATAAAACCATTTTTAAACAGCTCCTCTTCCCTTTCTTTATAATTGTGTGTGTATGCAATAAATGTGTTAATAAACATGAACGGCAAGAGGTCTAGATATCCCTCCTCCTGGCCACAGTCTCCAGCTCATTCTGGTGAATTTCAAGGCTCAGGTCAAATGAGGCTTATAATCCTTCCAGTGAGTTCTGGTTCTTTATGAAGATCTCCTCCAAGTGAGATGAGGCCCCAAAACCTCCAAAGGGAGGAACCTAGGAAGCATCCTAATCAGAGTGGGCAAACCACCTCATCTAACTGCTTGGATTGTCACCTTTGCTATGAGATCCCCTGGAAGAAGCTCCAGACACCCTCCAGAGGACGCTCTTTTTCTCCATCTGTATCTGGGATCTCACTCATCTTGGAGCCCATTCTTTCCAGTCAAACCCATCCAGATAGCATGTTGCTACCACAACATTGAAGTCCCCCAGAGGTCATAGCAGAAACATCTGGAGGTCCCAATTGCAGTACACCAATCAGAGGACCTGCATAATGTAAACAGCTTTTTGGTTTGTGTGAACAGACAACAGTTCTCTTTAGCACCTTAAGGCACAAAAAAGGGACTTTTATAATTCACGGGGCAGTACTCGTTAAAAAGCACTTCTGCTGGGGTCTTATGACAATCCCCAAACTGCTCCCCTTATTCATCGACCTCCTGTTTTAGTCAACCAACTATTTTCTTTTGAATTATTGGATTGTTCTTACTTTGACTCCTGTCCTTACAGAAATTTGTCATGGGAAACCCTATCAGGGACTGAACACCAAGACAAAGTAGCTCTTAGGATCATAGGGATTATTAGTTATCAAAAATAGGTATAAGAGAGTTACCCATTAATATCAGACTACAGGCTGGGGAGTTTACCCCTTTGTCCCTTTATTCAACGACTTTATAACTTTATAGTATATTATATAAATTATAAAGAATCAATTTAAGCTCTTCGTACCATCATGGTTGTTTTGCTTTAGCTTAGCCATCCTATATAGCATCAATAATGACTTAATATAAGAGTTAAACTTTGGATTAAATCATCAGGATTAAAATGCTTGAAATTCAAACTTTTTTCCCTGTCTGACCATTAGCTAATTTTGCCTCCAAACGAGATTTCTCAGATGAGTTGAAAATACTCAACATATTCATCATAAGGATCTGTCTAATTTATTTTTCATCTATATTGTTTATCAATGCTAGATAAACACATCAAACCTCTCTGCCTACTCCTGATCTTTGCTCTTCTACCTCAGTACTTTCTGTGATACACTAATGAAAACTTTATACACTGCTGAAATATGTATATATTTCTGTTGGTTTTGCTAATATTTGGGTAAAATCATACATTGAAAATTCAAATCACTCATTACCCAGCACTTTTGCTTATTTTCCTACTTTTAATCATTGTGCAATAATTCAATGAACACATTTTTTAAGATCCACAAAATCCTCTCCCTCAAAATGTTAGGGAGGAAGGTTAAAGTAAGATAAACAGTTTTATTTGTTTGCTTTGTTTTTTTTTAACTTTGTGATGCTTGTGGTTATCTTTTACATGATGCCGGTGATGATGCAATAGGGGGTTCAGGTAAAGAACAACACTTTATGAGTCTTTAAATATTTAACTGGTTACTGTTTGCTTTCTTTATAACAGTTTTTTTTTATGGTTATCTGTTTTACAAGGTTCAGGTTCTAATCAAGCAGGCAGCACAGGTAAGAAAGGTGTCATTATCAATTCTATAAAGGTATTTTAAGATCCTCTCCCCCTTCTTGCTAATTGTGTGTATACAATAATCGTGGCTCAAGCAACAAAGTCGCCACAGTTGGGTGCTGATGCTCACCTAACGATTTGGCAACAATTCACATGGTGGGCGTTAAGCTTCACTCAATTACTTATTCAAGCTTTTATCTACTGTTTGCGGGTTTCATCTCAGAATGGTGAACTGAGAGTATAAAAAGTGAGTCAATGTGCTGTATTCATTATGGAAAGCCGAACAGCGTCTCCAGTATCACTGAGTCATATAAGGGAAAATTTGTGATTACAGTAAGTTGTTGTGGGTTTTTTCTGCTGGGACCAGAATCCTGCTGCATCATCTTGCCGCGACTGCAGGCAATGATCGCAGTCATATCTAACCTACATCCTAAAAACAGATTGTTCATGCAGGCAAAAAAATGTTTTAATTTGACCAATCTCTTTGTTATTTTTGTGTCCAACCAATCTTTTGGTTAAAACAACCAATCTATTAAGGTAGTGTTTTTAAACCAATCTATAATGGTGAAAGGACAAACCAATACAAATCGGTCACTTTGACCAAAATATTGGTTAACTTTTTTAACTACAATGAAAGCCAGCCAAGGACTGTAACACTAATCCTGCAATTGCAGGGAAACTGCTGCATCCAACGCCACTGTCGCCACTAGGTCAAAAATTATTACACTCCATACTTGATGACAGCCAAACAGTCACATTAGTAAACCATCAGTTATCATTTATAATGGTTGTTAGGTAAACAAATAAATAGGTTGATCCAAAACCAATGGCATTTTTTCTGACCAATATATTGGTTAATCTCACCAAAATTAATTTAACTGACTAGATTTGATGTTTTTTCAACCAGTCCACTCTTACAGTGTAATTTGCCAACACATTGTGGCTGATTCGGTAGTACAGCATATGCTAAAGTACGTCTGCAAGAATAAAAACATTTACCATCATCATATCATTGTTCAAATTTGGTCCAGTTATTATTATTGTCCTAGTTTCTTTCAAATCTGTAACAAATATGTGAAAAACATTATTCATCCACTCATCTAATTAATTGAAATCGACTTGTAGGGGCAAGAGGTCTAGATATCCCTCCTCCTGGCCACAGTCTCCAGCTCATTCTGGTCAATTTCAAGGCTCAGGTCAAATGAGGCTTATAATCCTTCCAGTGAGTTCTGGTTCTTTATGAAGATCTCCTCCAAGTGAGATGAGGCCCTAAAACCTCCAAAGGGAGGAACCTAGGAAGCATCCTAATCAGAGTGGGCAAACCACCTCATCTAACTGCCTAGATTGTCACCTTTGCTATGAGATCCCCTGGAAGAAGCTCCAGACACCCTCCAGAGGACGCTCTTTTTCTCCATCTGTATCTGGGATCTCACTCATCTTGGAGGCCATTCTTTCCAGTCAAACCCATCCAGATAGCATGTTGCTACCACAACATTGAAGTCCCCCAGAGGTCATCGCAGAAACATCTGGAGGTCCCAATTGCAGTACACCAATCAGAGGACCTGCATAATGTAAACTGCTTTTTGGTTTGTGAGAACAGACAACAGTTCTCTTTAGCACCTTAAGGCACAAAAAAGGGACTTTTATAATTCACGGGGCAGTACTCGTTAAAAAGCACTTCTGCTGGGGTCTTATGACAATCCCCAAACTGCTCCCCTTATTCATCGACCTCCTGTTTTAGTCAACCAGCTCTTTTCTTTGAATTATTGGATTGTTCTTACTTTGACTCCTGTCCTTACAGAAATTTGTCATGGGAAACCCTATCAGGGACTGAAGACCAAGACAAAGTAGCTCTTAGGATCATAGGGATTATTAGTTATCAAAAATAGGTATAAGAGAGTTACCCATTAATATCAGACTACAGGCTGGGGAATTTACCCCTTTGTCCCTTTATTCAACGACTTTATAACTTTATAGTATATTATATAAATTATAAAGAATCAATTTAAGCTCTACGTACCATCATGGTTGTTTTGCTTTAGCTTAGCCATCCAATATAGCATCAATAATGACTTAATATAAGAGTTAAACTTTGGATTAAATCATCAGGATTAAAATGCTTGAAATTCAAACTCTTTTCCCTGTCTGACCATTAGCTAATTTTGCCTCCAAACGAGATTTCTCAGATGAGTTGAAAATACTCAACATATTCATCATAAGGATCTGTCTAATTTATTTTTTATCTATATTGTTTATTACTGCTAGATAAACAAGTCAAACCTCTCTGCCTACTCCTGATCTTTGCTCTTCTACCTCAGTACTTTCTGTGATACACTAATGAAAACTTTATACACTGCTGAAATATGTATATATTTCTGTTGGTTTTGCTAATATTTGGGTAAAATCATACATTGAAAATTCAAATCACTCATTACCCAGCACTTTTGCTTATTTTCCTACTTTTAATCATTGTGCAATAATTCAATGAACACATTTTTTAAGATCCACAAAATCCTCTCCCTCAAAATGTTAGGGAGAAAGGTTAAAGTAAGATAAACAGTTTTATTTGTTTGCTTTGTTTTTTTTTAACTTTGTGATGCTTGTGGTTATCTTTTACATGATGCCGGTGATGATGCAATAGGGGGTTCAGGTAAAGAACAACACTTTATGAGTCTTTAAATATTTAACTGGTTACTGTTTGCTTTCTTTATAACAGTTTTTTTTTATGGTTATCTGTTTTACAAGGTTCAGGTTCTAATCAAGCAGGCAGCACAGGTAAGAAAGGTGTCATTATCATTCTATAAAGGTATTTTAAGATCCTCTCCCCCTTCTTGCTAATTGTGTGTATACAATAATCGTGGCTCAAGCAACAAAGTCGCCACAGTTGGGTGCTGATGCTCACCTAACGATTTGGCAACAATTCACATGGTGGGCGTTAAGCTTCACTCAATTACTTATTCAAGCTTTTATCTACTGTTTGCGGGTTTCATCTCAGAATGGTGAACTGATAGTATAAAAAGTGAGTCAATGTGCTGTATTCATTATGGAAAGCCGAACAGCGTCTCCAGTATCACTGAGTCACATAAGGGAAAATTTGTGATTACAGTGAGTTGTTGTGGGTTTTTTCTGCTGGGACCAGAATCCTGCTGCATCATCTTGCCGCGACTGCAGGCAATGATCACAGTCATATCTAACCTACATCCTAAAAACAGATTGTTCATGCAGGCAAAAAAATGTTTTAATTTGACCAATCTCTTTGTTATTTTTGTGTCCAACCGATCTTTTGGTTAAAACAACCAATCTATTAAGGTAGTGTTTTTAAACCAATCTATAATGGTGAAAGGACAAACCAATACAAATCGGTCACTTTGACCAAAATATTGGTTAACTTTTTTAACTACAATGAAAGCCAGCCAAGGACTGTAACACTAATCCTGCAATTGCAGGGAAACTGCTGCATCCAACGCCACTGTCGCCACTAGGTCAAAAATTATTACACTCCATACTTGATGACAGCCAAACAGTCACATTAGTAAACCATCAGTTATCATTTATAATGGTTGTTAGGTAAACAAATAAATAGGTTGATCCAAAACCAATGGCATTTTTTCTGACCAATATATTGGTTAATCTCACCAAAATTAATTTAACTGACTAGATTTGATGTTTTTTCAACCAGTCCACTCTTACAGTGTAATTTGCCAACACATTGTGGCTGATTCGGTAGTACAGCATATGCTAAAGTACGTCTGCAAGAATAAAAACATTTACCATCATCATATCATTGTTCAAATTTGGTCCAGTTATTATTATTGTCCTAGTTTCTTTCAAATCTGTAACAAATATGTGAAAAACATTATTCATCCACTCATCTAATTAATTGAAATCGACTTGTAGGGGCAAGAGGTCTAGATATCCCTCCTCCTGGCCACAGTCTCCAGCTCATTCTGGTCAATTTCAAGGCTCAGGTCAAATGAGGCTTATAATCCTTCCAGTGAGTTCTGGTTCTTTATGAAGATCTCCTCCAAGTGAGATGAGGCCCTAAAACCTCCAAAGGGAGGAACCTAGGAAGCATCCTAATCAGAGTGGGCAAACCACCTCATCTAACTGCCTAGATTGTCACCTTTGCTATGAGATCCCCTGGAAGAAGCTCCAGACACCCTCCAGAGGACGCTCTTTTTCTCCATCTGTATCTGGGATCTCACTCCTCTTGGAGCCCATTCTTTCCAGTCAAACCCATCCAGATAGCATGTTGCTACCACAACATTGAAGTCCCCCAGAGGTCATAGCAGAAACATCTGGAGGTCCCAATTGCAGTACACCAATCAGAGGACCTGCATAATGTAAACTGCTTTTTGGTTTGTGAGAACAGACAACAGTTCTCTTTAGCACCTTAAGGCACAAAAAAGGGACTTTTATAATTCACGGGGCAGTACTCGTTAAAAAGCACTTCTGCTGGGGTCTTATGACAATCCCCAAACTGCTCCCCTTATTCATCGACCTCCTGTTTTAGTCAACCAGCTCTTTTCTTTGAATTATTGGATTGTTCTTACTTTGACTCCTGTCCTTACAGAAATTTGTCATGGGAAACCCTATCAGGGACTGAAGACCAAGACAAAGTAGCTCTTAGGATCATAGGGATTATTAGTTATCAAAAATAGGTATAAGAGAGTTACCCATTAATATCAGACTACAGGCTGGGGAATTTACCCCTTTGTCCCTTTATTCAACGACTTTATAACTTTATAGTATATTATATAAATTATAAAGAATCAATTTAAGCTCTACGTACCATCATGGTTGTTTTGCTTTAGCTTAGCCATCCAATATAGCATCAATAATGACTTAATATAAGAGTTAAACTTTGGATTAAATCATCAGGATTAAAATGCTTGAAATTCAAACTTTTTTCCCTGTCTGACCATTAGCTAATTTTGCCTCCAAACGAGATTTCTCAGATGAGTTGAAAATACTCAACATATTCATCATAAGGATCTGTCTAATTTATTTTTCATCTATATTGTTTATCAATGCTAGATAAACACATCAAACCTCTCTGCCTACTCCTGATCTTTGCTCTTCTACCTCAGTACTTTCTGTGATACAGTAATGAAAACTTTATACACTGCTGAAATATGTATATATTTCTGTTGGTTTTGCTAATATTTGGGTAAAATCATACATTGAAAATTCAAATCACTCATTACCCAGCACTTTTGCTTATTTTCCTACTTTTAATCATTGTGCAATAATTCAATGAACACATTTTTTAAGATCCACAAAATCCTCTCCCTCAAAATGTTAGGGAGAAAGGTTAAAGTAAGATAAACAGTTTTATTTGTTTGCTTTGTTTATTTTAACTTTGTGATGCTTGTGGTTATCTTTTACATGATGCCGGTGATGATGCAATAGGGGGTTCAGGTAAAGAACAACACTTTATGAGTCTTTAAATATTTAACTGGTTACTGTTTGCTTTCTTTATAACAGTTTTTTTTTATGGTTATCTGTTTTACAAGGTTCAGGTTCTAATCAAGCAGGCAGCACAGGTAAGAAAGGTGTCATTATCATTCTATAAAGGTATTTTAAGATCCTCTCCCCCTTCTTGCTAATTGTGTGTATACAATAATCATGGCTCAAGCAACAAAGTCGCCACAGTTGGGTGCTGATGCTCACTTAACGATTTGGCAACAATTCACATGGTGGGCGTTAAGCTTCACTCAATTACTTATTCAAGCTTTTATCTACTGTTTGCGGGTTTCATCTCAGAATGGTGAACTGATAGTATAAAAAGTGAGTCAATGTGCTGTATTCATTATGGAAAGCCGAACAGCGTCTCCAGTATCACTGAGTCACATAAGGGAAAATTTGTGATTACAGTGAGTTGTTGTGGGTTTTTTCTGCTGGGACCAGAATCCTGCTGCATCATCTTGCCGCGACTGCAGGCAATGATCGCAGTCATATCTAACCTACATCCTAAAAACAGATTGTTCATGCAGGCAAAAAAATGTTTTAATTTGACCAATCTCTTTGTTATTTTTGTGTCCAACCAATCTTTTGGTTAAAACAACCAATCTATTAAGGTAGTGTTTTTAAACCAATCTATAATGGTGAAAGGACAAACCAATACAAATCGGTCACTTTGACCAAAATATTGGTTAACTTTTTTAACTACAATGAAAGCCAGCCAAGGACTGTAACACTAATCCTGCAATTGCAGGGAAACTGCTGCATCCAACGCCACTGTCGCCACTAGGTCAAAAATTATTACACTCCATACTTGATGACAGCCAAACAGTCACATTAGTAAACCATCAGTTATCATTTATAATGGTTGTTAGGTAAACAAATAAATAGGTTGATCCAAAACCAATGGCATTTTTTCTGACCAGTATATTGGTTAATCTCACCAAAATTAATTTAACTGACTAGATTTGATGTTTTTTCAACCAGTCCACTCTTACAGTGTAATTCGCCAACACATTGTGGCTGATTCGGTAGTACAGCATATGCTAAAGTACGTCTGCAAGAATAAAAACATTTACCATCATCATATCATTGTTCAAATTTGGTCCAGTTATTATTATTGTCCTAGTTTCTTTCAAATCTGTAACAAATATGTGAAAAACATTATTCATCCACTCATCTAATTAATTGAAATCGACTTGTAGGGGCAAGAGGTCTAGATATCCCTCCTCCTGGCCACAGTCTCCAGCTCATTCTGGTGAATTTCAAGGCTCAGGTCAAATGAGACTTATAATCCTTCCAGTGAGTTCTGGTTCTTTATGAAGATCTCCTCCAAGTGAGATGAGGCCCTAAAACCTCCAAAGGGAGGAACCTAGGAAGCATCCTAATCAGAGTGGGCAAACCACCTCATCTAACTGCCTAGATTGTCACCTTTGCTATGAGATCCCCTGGAAGAAGCTCCAGACACCCTCCAGAGGACGCTCTTTTTCTCCATCTGTATCTGGGATCTCACTCATCTTGGAGCCCATTCTTTCCAGTCAAACCCATCCAGATAGCATGTTGCTACCACAACATTGAAGTCCCCCAGAGGTCATAGCAGAAACATCTGGAGGTCCCAATTGTAGTACACCAATCAGAGGACCTGCATTATGTAAACTGCTTTTTGGTTTGTGAGAACAGACAACAGTTCTCTTTAGCACCTTAAGGCACAAAAAAGGGACTTTTATAATTCACGGGGCAGTACTCGTTAAAAAGCACTTCTGCTGGGGTCTTATGACAATCCCCAAACTGCTCCCCTTATTCATCGACCTCCTGTTTTAGTCAACCAGCTCTTTTCTTTGAATCATTGAATTGTTCTTAGTTTGACCCCCACCCTTACAGAAATTTGTCATGGGAAACCCTATCAGGGGCTGAAGATCAAGACAAAGTAGTCCTTAGCATCATAGGGATAATTAGTTATTAAAAGTAGGTATAAGAGAGTTACCCATTAATATCAGACTACAGGCTGGGGAGTTTACCCCTTTGTCCCTTTATTCAACGACTTTATAACTACTTATTACGGTTTTATCTTTTGATGCTTCGATGTATTCACAGAAGTAAACATTTCATACCCATGGACAGCAAACAGATATATATATATATATATATATATATATTATTTAGTAGAGAGGTATTTCATAAATAATTCAGATAGTTGATTATATAGATTAAAGCAGTGGTCTCCAACCCTGGTCCTCAAGATCTACTGTCCTACAGATTTTAGATGCATCCCTGCTTCAACACAGCTGAATCAAATGAATGGCTTGAAAAGGTAATCAATCATTTGATTCAGCTGTGTTGAAGCAGGGATGCATCTAAAATCTGTAGGACAGTAGATCTTGAGGACCAGGGTTGGAGACCACTGGATTAAAATCAATTTAAGCTCTTAGGACTATCACGGTTGTTTTGCTGTAGCTTAGCCATCCAATATAGCATCAATAATGACTTAACATAAGAGATAAACTTTGGATTAAATCATCAGGATTAAAATGCTTGAAATTCAAACTTTTTTCCCTGTCTGACCTTTATCTAATTTTGCCTCCAAACGAGATTTCTCAGATGAGTTGAAAATACTCAACATATTCATCATAAGGATCTGTCTAATTTATTTTTCATCTATATTGTTTATCAATGCTAGATAAACACATCAAACCTCTCTGCCTACTCCTGATCTTTGCTCTTCTACCTCAGTACTTTCTGTGATACACTAATGAAAACTTTATACACTGCTGAAATATGTATATATTTCTGTTGGTTTTGCTAATATTTGGGTAAAATCATACATTGAAAATTCAAATCACTCATTACCCAGCACTTTTGCTTATTTTCCTACTTTTAATCATTGTGCAATAATTCAATGAACACATTTTTTAAGATCCACAAAATCCTCTCCCTCAAAATGTTAGGGAGAAAGGTTAAAGTGAGATAAACAGTTTTTATTTGTCTTGTTTGTTTTTTTTTAACTTTGTTTGTGGTACTTGTGGTTATCTTTTACATGATGCCGGTGATGATGCAATAGGGGGTTCAGGTAAAGAACAACACTTTATTAGTCTTTAAATATTTAACTGGTTACTGTTTGCTTTCTTTATAACAGTTTTTTTTTTTATGGTTATCTGTTTTACAAGGTTCAGGTTCTAATCAAGCAGGCAACACAGGTAAGAAAGGTGTCATTATCATTCTATAAAGGTATTTTAAGATCCTCTCCCCCTTCTTGCTAATTGTGTGTATACAATAATCGTGGCTCAAGCAACAAAGTCGCCACAGTTGGGTGCTGATGCTCACCTAATAATTTGGCAACAATTCACATGGTGGGCATTAAGCTTCACTCAATTACGTATTCAAGCTTTTTTTTTTTTTTATTACCTTTTTGGAAGCCACTGACAGGATTTTAAACAAGTAACAGTCATTATTAAGAACAACGTTGTCCAAAAGGCCTAGATATAGAACCAAACCAGTGTTAGGTACTGTGTAACCAAATATTGTTATATATGTATTTCGTTTCAGAATTGAGTTATTTTAGAACAGAGGCAGAAAATTTGTGCATGGTTAACATTAGATGCTTCACAATTTCTCCAACATGGTTGAACAGTAGATTTAAATTTACAAATACTTTGAGGTGTTATAAAGAATCTAATTATATTTTTCCAACAGTGTTCTCTCCAAATTCTGGAAGAGGATGTTGTAATTTGGGTCCTCCAAATATTGGACCAGTCGTCTTCTGTTATCTAAATTCCCAATTCTTTTTCCCATTTTGTTTTAATATCTAAAGTGTTACAGCCTCTATTTAGGTCTCCATCAACATTTTGACAATTCCATTTTCCTTTGGGCCAACTCTGTTTTTTTATCTCTTTATTATGGAAGTCCCTTAATTGTAAATATCTAAAATTATCTTGAGTTCCAAGGGCAAATTCTTGTTGTAATTCTTGGAAACCTTTAAAGTGCCCATCTTTAAGGACTACACATAACGCTATAAGACCTCTTTCTGTCCACTGTTTAACTCTTAGGTTCTGTGTAAAATATTTGTTGTAGGCTGGCCACTGAATCAAACTCAATTGTTCCTCTAGTTTACATTTCCCAGTTATATGTAACCATTTGCCCAGTGTAAAACTGGTAATAGCATTAACTTTCTCAAGTGTATTCTTAGGGATCTCTATATCTCTAATGATACTCCGCAGTTCTTTTCCGTGGACTTTTTGTTTGCTATTTTTCCATTTCGCCTTTTAATTTATGTCACTTATATTGATTATGGGGGTTATTTGGGCAGTCTGGTAATATTTTCTAAGATCCGGCAGTGCCATACCTCCTTTCTCTTTTGGTAACTGTAAAGTTTCAATTTTAATTCTGTGGTTTTTTCGCATTCCATATGAATGGGGATATAATGCTGTTCAAAATTTTAAACTGTCAGTCCATGACTTCTATAGGCAATGCCATGAAGAGGTATAATAACCTTGGTAATACGTTTGTTTTAATGGTTTCGATTCTAGAACTAAAACCTAGAGCATCTAATGTCCATTTTAATTTCTTCATCCACTCTAATAAAGTTAGCTTTATACAAGTCATCTATATTTTATGTTAATTGTACTCCTAGGTATGTTATCATAGTGGAGTTCCAATTTAAGTTATATTGTCTACAAATCTTTTCTCATGGTGTGTCTTTTTCAAATTTAATTTATATCCTGAGTAGAAGCCAAATATCTCTAACTGTTTGATCAGACAAGGCAGTGAATTTTCCGGATTTGATAAATAGCAAATGACATAATCTGCGAACAAGCCTATTGTATGAAGTTCATTATGTATATCAATACCCATGAGATCCTTATGTTGTCTTAAATGTTGTGCCAGTGGTTCAATATAGATTTCAAATAGTGTTGGTGGTAGACAGCAGCCCTGGCGTGTGGAACGTTCCAGTCTTATATTGTCAGTCAGATTTCCGTTAATCTTGATTCTTGCCACCGTGGATTGGAATAAGGTTCTTACACATTGTACAGCCTTTTCATTGAAGCCAAATTTTTCAAGACTTTTATATAAAAAGTTCCAGCTTATGCTCTCAAAAGCTTTCTCTGCATCGAGACTGATTAGAACAGCTTTTATTTTATTATTTTGAATATTGGTCTTTGATGTGACCTAGCGTCCCTAGGTCCACATAATTGATTCATTGGTAAAACATAATAAGTAATTTCCCTCTGGGATTATTAAAGTATGTCTGATTCTGATTTATCATTTTTATTGTTTGTTTGGTTAAACAAATAAATAGGCTGATCCAAAACCATTAGCTTGGTATGTTTCTGACCACACTGCTCCCCCTTATCCATTAACCTCCTGTTTTAGTCAGCCACTTCCTTTTTTTCGAATCTTTGGATTGCTTCTTAGTCTGGCCCCTTCCCTTTAGCAGATTTTTCATGGAGATCCTACCAGGGGCTGCAGCTGAAGTCGAAATTGCCCTTAGGATCATAGGGACAAACTCCCACGGTCTTAATTACTGTTTTATTTAGATCCGTGTGTTTCATTGGCTTATTTCCTACTTTGTGTTTAGATTTCTTTTAGTTCTCAGGTTGTTCTGTTGTTATTGCAGGCATCCCCAAAGTCGGTCCTCAAGGATTTAGAGGTTTCCCTCCTTCAGCACAGCTTATTATAATGATTGCAATAGACCAAAAACCTGTTAATCAGCTTTCAATTAAAATCAGTTGTGCTGGAGCAAAGAAACATCGAAAACCTGCAGGACAGCGGGCCTCAAGGACTGAGGTTGGGGATGCCTGTTCTATTGCCCTCACGTGTGTGTTCCTTTCCCCTTGGCTTCCACATAGTCTCCACTCACACCTGCTCCTTATCAGCTCGTTAGCCCTGCCTTTGTTTCAGTCAGCCATATATACTCTACCTCTGCTATCACTCCTTGCTGGTTCCTTGACGTCGCTGGTTTGTCATTGCTGCTGTCTTCCTACATTGTCTCTCCCTGGCTCCTTGTGTCTGGTTTCCCCTGCTGTCTCCATGGTCCCAGTTTGTTTTACATTTTATGTTGGATTTTTGGATAGCTGCCTTTGTTCACTGTTTGTCACCACTTAAATTGCAAGAGGTCACCTCAGCCTCTCTGTCTCTGCATTTGGGTCCTCAAACCTCAACTAAACTCTGACACAAACAAACCCCTTTGGCATTAAGGTGGAAACTTAAGTGTGTTTCTTTTACCTCAAAAGTTAGCTTTAATGAAATGTGACTCATTATGAATCTTTTACAGAAACAAAAGAGCTATCTGTGTATTCTTATTGTTTAATTGGAGTAAAAAATAGATAAACAATGATTAGATTATATCGTTTCTGTAAATCATCAGTTATCAAAGGTACAAAACAGTTGTCTGAAGTTAAAAGGCTACACAATTGGGGGTTGTCCCTTTATATCCTTAGTTTGTACCAACTCATTATTATTAATCTCAACCACTGTGCAGCCATATTATAGTTTTTTTATTTATTGACTGTGCAATATTCTGTGCAATATGCTGAATGTGCAATATTTGTGAATAGAATAGTCATACCACTACCTCACCGTTGCTCCTTACCTACTACACTTTAACGTAAAAGTAAATCCACCTGTATATAAGCCATCCGGATTGTACATATTTTTATTTTTTATTTCCTATTTCTTTATTTCTTATTTTGTTTTTCATTGTGTGCGATACATGTACACTTGCACCTTATCCTTATTTATCTTGATATACTGTATATACTTGGATATACTGTATATATATTGTTTATTGTTTATTCTTAATGCACATTTTTCCTCCTAGTTTGCACCCTCTTTGACTTTTATGCCAATATGTGACGAGTGAATTTCTCCGCTGTGAGATCAATAAAGCTCATCTAATCTAATCTAATCTAATCTAATCTAATCTAATCTAATCTAATCTAATCTAATCTAATCTACTACTTTCATTTATACACACAAGTGAACCCTTTCATACCCATGGATATGGTCCAGATTTTTTAATTTTGCTTTTTCTTGTAGTTTTGGAATTTAATGAGTAATGGAGAAAGTTGGTCATATAAATATAAACGAATCAATTTAAGTTCTTATGACCATCATTGTTGGGTTTTTCTTCTTTGGTCTAGCCATGCAGTGTGGTTCAATCTTGACTTGTCATGATAATTAATCTTTGTATCAAATAATTAAGGTTAAGACACTTACAATTCAAAGTTTTCCTCTGTCTGGCTTCATATAGATTTTTTGCATTATTTGAAAATACTCTACACCTTAGTACTTTCTACTTTGATAAACCAATGACACCTTTGCATGCTATTGACGTATATTCATGTATTTTTTTTAGTTGAACTAAAAGAAAACGTATTACTAAAGAGATGCATGTCCAAGGTTTACAAAAGCCTATCCCTCAAAAAGTTACAGTCAAAGGTTAAAGTAAAGATAAATAGTTTCTATATGCTTTTTCTTAACTGTTTCTGTCAATAGTGATTATCTCTTCCGCATGATTCAGCCGAAGAAAAAAAAAAAACAGGTCCAACATTTCAGTTCTGCCTTAATAATAGTATTTTTCGTTGCTATTTCTTTTAGAGCATGATGAGACAGACGACAAAGGTGATTATGATTATTCTATAAAACACAAATTTGTTTCTTTTGTTGCATGACTTCTTTTTAAGAACAATTATTAGTATACTCTGTATTGTTCAGTATTGTTATGACTGTCATTTGTTTGCAGCCTTGATTGCTGGTATTGTGTGTGGCGTAATAGTGGTGGCTGCTATAATTGTAGTAATACTTTTTCAAAGGAAAATCTTCAACACTCAAGGTGAGGGAGACTTTGTTAAAACACTCATGAAGAGGATCCTCTATAGAAACACAATTATTAACTTTTCCAAATTCTGCAATTTATGAAAAGTGACCATGAAAATATTTGCAAATACATCACACCTGGTAAAACAAAGTTAACCTTTGGTTACATTTAACAGCTTCTGCAGCGGAAGAAAGAGAGCGAAAGACAAATGTTGTTCAAAACATTGAGGTCTGTATGTCTGTCCTATAAACCTGGGAAAACAACAGATGCATATATCCTATCATTGCTCTAATTTCTTCAAATTGTTGTTCAATTCTCCAGAGAAATGATGGAAATCACCAACCTGAAGAGATGGAGATACAGAACAAGCAATCAAACACAGCCTTTCCTCTTTATTCTACAGTAAACCCATCAGCAGAACAGCTGCATTATGCCAGCATCAATATCCATAACAACACTTCCACTGAAAATACAAATGGATCATCCACATCGAATGAGAGTGTTAAAGGTGCAGCACAAACTCCAGCGGACACAACGCTGTACTCTACCATTGCGAAGCTTGGAGAATAGTGCAGTCAAGTTGCAGGGCTCCCCCAAGCATAAGTAAAAGGTGTAAGATGAAGTCTTTATTTGTCATTGTTCCTCAAGGGTACAACAAAATTTTTAGCAGCTCAAAAGAAAATAAAACAATATAAAACAAAACAATGAAGGCAAATAGTGTAATAAAAAGAAAATAAATATTTTTAAAAAGTTGAAAAAGATGTGTGTATATATATATAAGAAAAATATGTACACACAAGTATATTTACACAGAGATTGCAGTATTGCACAAGAGAATTTTGCACTTATATTATAAACAGGGCTTTTTTAGGATAAATATACATTTGATCATGTGTTAATCATTACTAAAACAAATTATAAAAAGATTTTTTTGGCATTGGGGGCCAGCTTAATGCACAAACAAGAAAGAGCAGTTTAAACTCATCAGAGACATGATAGTATCTCTGATGAGTTGATAGTGATAGCCTTATACTGTCTACAGAGACAGAAAACCTTCCAGGACTCCCTGAAGCACAGAGGAACCAATTTGAACAGATGTTTTAAATTGTAAAAAAAAAAAAAAGTTATGAGTTTTACATAAGTCTTTGGATAGCTCTTCCCATAGCCTGCATTCCTCCTGTGCCTGCTGCATCTTCAAAGTGCAGCTTGTCCAAGGCTTAAATTAATACGTGTTTCGAGTTCTTCAGAAGAAAGACTGAGAGGACCGGCAATAGTTTGCAATAAGATTTGTCATCATTCTTATCAAAAAACCAGCAAGAGTGAGAGGAGAGACATAATGAGGTTTAATGTGTTGGGAAAGAGGATTTCTTTCTTTCTAGCTTTGACATGTAACATTATTTAGTTTGAAGGACTAATTATTCAATAATTCATTTAAAATTTTGTCTCCTTTGCCTTTTTGCCTGTTTCAGGTACTTTTATATTATCAGCATTGTAGTATGCGTTTCATATTCTATTGTTCATCGTATGTTAAGTTGTTTTTTGTAAAATATATATTTTCATTTATCTAAGCTATTTTAGTTTTTGTTTGGCTTTTACACATAGCTGTTGCATTTTTTAACACCAAAAACTATGAACTTAATGGAAACTTTGTTCTAAACAGATTGCACACTACTTCATTTTACTATACTTTATAGCAGGGGTATTCAGTTAAACTCACTGAGGTCCAGTTATAATTTTGCAAATAACAGATAGAAATGTAACTATCTTTTGTCTTTTATACTCGTGCCAACTCATTTGTTCGAGTTTTTATCAGTTTACTAAACTATAATGTAGGTTAAAATGTATTTTCTGGAACTTGTCAACAAATATGGTTTACCTAAATCCCATTTTTTTTTTTTTATATTTACAAACCAGTTTATTAAGTCTCACTTGTCAAGCTCAATCTCTCTGCCAGAGCATACACTGTTGGAAGCCATCCTATTATTGAACCCAACTCGTAAAGGGCTGGTTTCATGGCTTTATAATAAAATGTTTACTATGAAAGAGACCTCCACACTTAAACATAAAGCCTCATGGTACGAGGACTTGAATATGACCATACCGCGTCAGACATGGGACTCTATACTAAAACTGGTGAATACGTCATCTCTGTGTGCACGCCATTGCCTCGTTCAGTTAAAATAGTACATAGAGCCCACCTCTCCAAAGACAAACTATGCCGTTTCTATCACCCCTTACTGCGATAAATGCAAGACTGCCATGGCCACACTGGTCCATATGTACTGGTCCTGCCCCGCTCTTGGTCATTTCTCGACAGATGTTTTCCGTACAATGTCCGGTTTGGCGGGAGTGGTGGTAACACCTGGCCCTCTCCTGGCTCTGTTTGGTTTTAGTGGTGAGGGGTCGCCTTTACCAGCCTCTAAACAATAGGCACTGGCATTGTGCTCACTGTTAGCGAGACGCACAGTTCGGATCAGGTGGAAGGGCACAGCTCCTCCAACTCGCAAGCAGTGGTTATGTGACCTCATGTCATGTCTGAAACTGCAAAAAATGAGGTGTTCTATTCGACATTCAACTGGTAAATTGGTAAATGTTCCGGAATAAAAGGGTTTATTAGATGTAATAAAATGTGTTCTGTCTCAGTCAGGGATAGCAAAGTAGTGCGTTGACCTGTTGGTAGTGACCTAGGTGGGCTAAATGTGATTTTTTTTTTTCTTTTTTTTTTTTTGTAGGGATTGTTTTTTCTGTATATTATATTATATCTATATTTGCTGAAAAAATATATATTTTTTGTATTTACCTATTACATATTTATATACAAAGGAAAGACAGTGATAAAAAAAAATATGTCTTTTCTGAGAATAAATAATTGTACATCATTTCTGTTTTATCTCTTTTCTGTTCCTGATCTGTTCTGGAAATTTGATCCTACCCTACTTCCAGCAGCTAACTGTTTGGCTTGGGATTTTTACACAATTGTAGTAAAGTCGAGTTTCATGATTGGCTTTTGTTGTACTTTTATGGCACTGCATGAACTAAAGAAAGACACAGCTGAAATGCAAATAAACAGTGAACCAAATGAAGAAAATGTAAAATGCATTTCATTAAATATTTTAAATAAGATGTAGTTTGGCATTCTTTTGTGATTTATGGATTGAAATAAACACTTTCAGTACTGTAATTACATTAGTTATGCTGCTCTTGATTAAAATCTGCCTGCAGGTATGCAAATGAGCTGATGGTAGAGATTGTGCTTTTGGTACAGATTGGGTAGTGACTGGCATTACCAGCAGCATCTGCAGACTCATTGATGGATAAAAAATAAGCATGGAGCACTTTGAATAGCTGCTTTCAGCTGGGCCATTATTAATCTAATAGTTCTGAGATTCTGGGTGCTGTTGAAACTGACACTAGTATTTTTTTTAATAGATCGAGTATTTTTGTTTTGTATCCAATACGTTCTTGGCAGCAGCATATATGCTTACTAAAATGTTGACATATTCAAATTAACTTTGGACCCAGAAGTCAAACGAGACAGACAGTAATTACTTAAAAGGCCTTTATTAAAAAAGCAGTGTGCAGCTGCTCGTCAGCTGAGGCGGTCTCACTGGAAACGCTGTCGGGATGGATCAGTGTCTTCTGAAACTCGAAAAGAGAACGACAATGAGTGTGAGAGTCACCAACCTAGCAAATTTCAGTCCAGGGGGATAATCCAAGCTGTGGTCAGAAAACAAGTCAAATGTTAGCAACAGTTGAAATCCACGTAACAGTCCAGAAACACAGAACAGGTAAAAACAGAGCAGAACAGGGGTGGCCAAAACTCAGAAGTCCAGGAGCAAAAACAGGTTAGGTTCAGGCAGAACGAACACATACAGAAAACGCTAGAATTAAATTCGCTGGAAGCTTGAATAATTTGGTACCAATGGCTGGATGGCATATCCGGTGGCATTGATAGCAGAAGGAACAAGTGGATCTGTTAAGAGATAATTAGGCCAGGGAGGAGCAAAGCAGATGAGAGGAGGAGGAGTTCAGCCCAGCCTATGGTGGTTCATGACACTCATAGTAATTTAATACATAAACCTTACAAATGGTTATTTAAAGTGTTTGTTCCGAGCAATCTCCTTTCAAGGAAGAATCTGGGAGAGAAGGTTTAACGATGCAAACATAAAGCTTTTCTTTACAATGTGAAATCTCATGACGTTTAATTCTATGAAAACTAGCTATGAAAACTAATTCAAAGGTAAATTCATCAAAATTATATATTTTTTTTCTCTGTAGCGTTTCTAGAAAGCCCAGCCAAACATCGTAATCCTCAATGTCTTTATTGGGTTCGAAAATAGCAGCTTTATAGGTTTCACACTTTTAAATAAATGTTTCTTGATCCATAAATATAGTCAATTGTCTCCTCTTATTCTGTAATTAATTTTATATCATATTTTATGGAATGTCTTAAACATGCTGTCTTGAAAATATAAAGGCATCCCTTTAATACAACACTTTGTTGCAGAGGAAACCTCAACTAAATTTTATGCACCTTCTACTAATATCTAATTAGCTTTTCAATAGAAGGTAACCTTGATTGACAGCTTTTTTTTACCAATGTCTTCTATGTAAAACACTTATAGTCAAACAGGATAAAGATTGAGCTGTTGGGCCACATCCACAAGAAGACTTTTTGCAAGGTGAGGCTTTTAACCTAATAATGTCCCACCAGTAGAGAATGCTGGATTCTTTTTCAACACATGATGTACTGGTCCATGCACAAAGTAGGGGAATGATAAAGATGAAAGATCATCTCATACTGTATCTCAACTTTGGGAAACACAATGACATTAAGATTCTAGAATAATCTCATCAATGCAAAAAAAAAAACCTGGTTCTGAACCGATGCAACTGGGATGCATACGTCTTTCCAGGGAGGAGAGGGATCGATGCCATTCATGGATTCTGATGCAGATACTGAATTCATGGATGGGGACTTTGCCAGACAAATGGATATAAAGCTACTTCCTTTGCCGGATTTGCACAAGGTAATTGTCATGTTCTTGGTGCTGACGGTTTGGTTTTTCATTCACCCCTGCTCATCCTTCTAATTGGTCCAGCAGCTGATTAGCGCTGATCGTTTCCACCTGGTTTTTCAGCTATTTATGTTGTTTGCTTTCCTACCATCAGCACTAGGTTATTCAAGCAGATTGGTGAGATTAACTCTATCAATCTGAATCTTGTTCTCTTTTCCTGATTGTGATCAGTTTCTGCCCAGTTGATCCCGAGTTTTGCCCCTGTCTGCTCAGTTAGTTTGATCTGTTCTGGACTGATTCCTGGATTCTAATGGCTTTTAAACTCGGACCTGTCTTCTGACTTCGGACAATGTTGCTGCACGGCGTCAGTTGGTGCCGAGTCTGCTCTCTCTCTAGGAACTCTGGGGGGTTGCCTGCCGCAAGCTGGGGAATAGCCTCCCGTTTGGATTCAACTCTTTCCTCCGGGATTGGACTGAACTTTGAATCAGAAATTTGCCCCACAGCTTGCCCCACAAAGCAGCCCCGCTTTTTTGTTTGTTTAAATAAATGCTTTAAACTTTCTCACTGTCTCTCTCACCTCGAATTCTGGGTCCAACATTCTTAGTTCATTACACAAATAGCCTTAAAGGGGCCATCAAATGAATTCATCTTCCCTCATTAAGGAACCAGTTGAATTTGTGGTGGGTGGTAGTCATGTTGAACATTTATCCTTTCTGATTATTGATTCAGGTCAATCAGGTCCCTATTGTTCTTGGTTTAACTTGGTTAATAACAATGTTATTTTCGTCAACGATGATGATGAGGAAATTATTTCGTTGACATTCCTTTTTTTATGATGATGACAAGATCTGACCAGCTAAACAGGGATCTTAGTTGACGAACACTTGAAAGTTATGGGTGTGAGTTTTCACCAACGAGACGAGACTAAATAAAAATGTCAGATGGTCAAATGTTTAAAGTGCGTCATTGTGCTGTACACTGCTGCTGCGTATTTTTTAGTCACACAGCCCACCTGGTGTCCACATTCTGCATGATAGCAACAGCGGGGGTGAAAATATCCAAAGCAAATATTTAATTGCTTCATTCCTTGAATTGTCATTAAAGCTACAGTGTGTAATTTTTAGCAACATCTAACGTCCAGACTGCAGACCGCAGCAACATGAACATCTTCCCCCCACCGCTTCTCCCCCCCAACAGTACGGCGAGCGTTACGGGACAAAATGTCTTCCACGACGTCTGCATCACCTACCTTCTCAAGTGATGAGGTTTGTTTACATATAGTGGGGCAAAAAAGTATTTAGTCAGGCACCAATAGTGCAAGTTCTCCCACTTGAAAAGATGAGAGGCCGGTAATTTAAATAAATTAAATTCTTTAAAAATCAGACAATGTGATTTTCTGGATTTTTTTTTTCTCATTTTGTCTCTCATAGTTGAGGTATATCTATGATGAAAATTACCGGCCTCTCTCATCTTTTTAAGTGGGAGAACTTGCGCTATTGGTGGTTGGCTAAATACTTTTTTTGCCCCACTGTAGATAATTTTACAGATAGTATTCTCATGCATAATACTGCCATCTATTGTTCAGTACCGTCTCAGTTCATCTCTCTCAACTTGCCGTAGTTACTTTCGAGCGTAATGAGCGATCTCGCAATCGCTAGTTTGTTGGCTCTGCGCTGCCGTAGCGCAAAGATGTCTGCCTCCATGGCTGCGAGACCCGCTCCTATGTAATTATAAATAACGAATTCTAAGGCAACGCAAATATTAAGGTTAAGGCTGAGCTCGTAGATGATGATAAATAACATAGTTATGTATAATATATTACATTTCTGACTGTATATCCCTGTAATTATTACACACTGTAGCTTTAAAATAGTTTCTCTATTTCCTTTAAACATTTTAACATTTTAGTTAGAATATTCATTCAATTTAGGTCTGTTTGGAGATGCAATCCACTTCTTAGATCTATCTTTTCTCTCCTGTAATTTATCCAGTAGTTCTGCAATCACACTTTTTCTCTCACTCCCAACTTGGTGGTCGGCTGCAGCATGCCTTCCCTGGAAATGTTTTTCCAAATGATTCTTTATTTTTTGACCAGTCATTACAAAGCAAAAATGCAGGTAATCCTTCCACATTGATAATAAAAGTAAATGATTTGGTCCATTTTTCTTTGAATCCTCTGATCTCATCAGGTATCTTCCTTTTTTCCCTTTGGGATCCATGGTCCGAGACACACCCGCAGCTTTATTTGCTTGGCACCGTACTGTGCTGAAACGTGTGTTGCAAACTATGACCACTGATCTCTTTGGATATGACGCAAATTTTCATTGAAAGAAATGTTTACATTTATTGTTTGAATTTATTGTAAAATTTACAGCACTGGAAAACATAAAGAATGTTTGTTTGACCTACTGCACACCATGTTAAAGTAAAAGAAAAATAATAATATTTTTCATAAATATTTGAAAAAGCTCCAAGGAGCCACAAGGGGGTGCTAAAGAGCCAGAAGTGGCCCCGGAGCCCCTGATGTAGGTTATATCAAAACCCTGTTAATTTAAATCTACTTTGAGCCCTGAGCAGCAGTAACCTAGGGATACATTTAAGAAAGAAACAAAATAGAAACAAAAATATGCAAAGTAGAAAGAAGAATGTTTTTGTTCTTTGCTTTTTGGAGCAATTAAGATTTTATTGATCTCTGTTTAATAAATAATTCATAGTAGATCAGAAAGTATTTGCTTTAGGATGAAAACCTTGTATGTCTAAAACCATTCCTTTTCTTGTACATTTTGCCAGCTTGTATTGTCATGACCATAGCCCCAATACCTGATCTAATTACTCACTTTATTCACCTGCCATTGCCTCCCCCCTCTTTAATTATCATTACTGCTTCCTCTGTTATATATATGGTTTTTGGCTCGGCATGCGGGAGGAGCATCTGTCTGATCTTTTTGCCTGACCTGTCTTCGGACATCTGTCGGATTCTTCTTGTGGACTGAACCTGGTTCTGCCTTCTGCCTTAGACCTGGATTATCCTGCCTTCCTTCGTCTGCTTGGATCTGACCTCCTTCCAGTTCTACTTCAGCATATTTTGCATATGTGCTGAGACCAAAAAAGGTTTCTGTAGTGTTGCAGTTTCACTTCTTGAAACATTCGAGTTTCGTTTCGCTGGTTAATTTAAAGAAATACATTATTTTTTCTCAAAGACAAATACAAAATCATTACTTTATAAATACACAAAAATTGTACCTTTAATTATTATTATCAATTGACCATTAATCTACCTATAAGCAAAGTATGAGTCCTTTCTTTTATGTCAGAAACAGTTTTTGTCCCGTAGTGAATTACATTCAAGACATAAAAAACACATGATCACATGATCACTGGCAAACAGGTTTCTGTATATAGCTTGTGGTATGACTTTCCCATTATGACCTAGGGGTATAACACATTCACATATCTATATCTGCTACATGCAGTTAAGAAGGTGGTAATATGGGAGCTTTGATCCAAAGATAAGAAGTTTAAAACAGACATTGTTAGTGAAGCTGTACCATGTTTAGTGACTTAACAAAGCTGTATATTTACTCTATATTAAGAGCCAGGACACACCTTCTACTAAGTGGTGGCCGGCCAACAAAGTGTGCTAGGGCACCGCCCCACCAGCCCTATAACCTTGATTAAGATATTTAAAAAATTCTGATGGATTCACATGGAAAATAATATAATGTACTTTTCCTAGTTGTTTGTTAATTTGCATAGTTGTTCTTAAATAAACACATTCTTAGAAAATAAATAGTTTTCATATATAAATTTTTATATAAAAAATATAAAGCTGACTAATAGCCATCATTAAACAGGTGCATTATTTTTTTAGGTCTGTGACACAATATTGGAACAATGCAAAACACAGATTTGCCTTCATAAAGCCTCAGAAGGGCAACATTTATGTCCAAAAGGTAAACCTGTAAATGAAATTATGTTTTGTTTTTATAAAGTGTTTTTATTATGTTATTTGTTGTTGGCATTCATCAAAAAATATAGTGGTCTAATAACTTCTATATAGTATAGTATATATAGTATATTTTGATTGGTTTTCGGTATACGTCTATTTTGAATTTATAGCCTCCCCTAGAGAAAACTCCACCAGCCGCCACTGCTTCTACTTCTGCATTTCTGTCCTCACTTTTTAGTCACATCCTCTTCTATAAAATTCATGCAAATGCTTGGAGTTTTGAAGAAGGGAGGAGAAGTTGAAACAAAAAGAAAATAGAGATCTGACCAAAGAGAAATTGTATCACATTGGTGTCAGTTTAAATAGTCATTCAAAGTATCTGAACTTAACAATGAGGATGTTTTTTATTACTCTCTGGTGGCTGACAGGTAATAACTTCTTTTCTTTCACATTGTGCATTGACTTGGTACAACGGAGTATGTATTTGAGAATAAAGTAATAAAATTACGTGAAAAAAGTTGGAATACCAGAATAAAGTCATAAAATTACGAGAATAAAGTTGTAATATTACGAGACTGAAGTCATCATACAACAACCAATTTCAGAAAGAAAGCTTCGAGCTCGGACCAACATATGACGGCTGACCAGCTCCACCAAACAGCAACTTAAGTCCACTTTGACATCCTGTCCAATTTGATGCTGGTGTGCTAAAAGGATTTGATATTTATCAAACTAGAGCCAAAGTATAACTTCACATAATGCTCAACATTCCTCATTTTAGGGAAGAAAGAGCTTCTTGTAAGAGTTACCATAAAATACAACTCCTTTCTCGTAATTTTAGGACTTTATTTTCTTATTATTACGACTTCATTCTCGTAATCTTATTATTCTTGTTGTGACTTTTTCTCGTAATAATACCACTATTCTCTTAATATTACGACTTTATTCTCGTAATTTTATGACTTATTTTCATAATTTCATGAGTTTATTCGTGTAATTTTCTGACTTTATTCTCATGTTACAACTTTATTCTTTAAATTTTATGACTTTTCTCATTGCGACTTTATCATTGTAATTTTATGACTATTCTCTAGCCTGGCCCTAATAGTCCGTCGAAATTTGGGACTTAAAAACATTAGCTAAAGCACATGAAAGTTAACCACTTGTATTGCATTTCTTATCACAGACAGTGAAAGTTTTCCTGTAGTTGCAAGCAATCATGGAGTAACATTCAACAATGCCTGTAAGTATAATGGCCAAAAAACATATCTCCAAATTAAAAAAAAATAAAATAAAACTGTACTATGCTCTTGTCAGAAGTGAAAAGGAAAAAGTTTACTAAAGAATGATGGCTCTTAGTAAAACACTTTTTTCTGCTTCACCCCATACCTTAACAATTAGTAAAACTACTTCATATAAATATTTAAGGCATCTAAACAGATTTTAACAGAATGTGTTTTAGATATGTTTTAAACATGCTGTATAAAAAGAAATTATTGATAATGGTGCATCATTTAAAGATAAATTATGATTGTGCTTTTTTTTTTTAACGGACAGGCAACAATGCAACAGTGAAGAAAACAGCATATATTGGAGAGACAGTTTCCATTACCTGCAAATATTCACAAGCAGATAAAAGCAGCATCAGAAAATTCTGCAGACATGATGGAAACTTCAGCTGCTTAAATATAATTTCATCAAGGAGGTCAGTGCAGACAAGAGTGCCAAGGTTGTCCCTTACTGATGAAGGAGAGCGAGGGGTGTATGAAGTGAACATCTCCATGCTGACTCAGGAGGATTCAGGCAGATACTGGTGTGGCTTAGAAGGAAATACTTCCATTACCTGTTTACAAGTTTTATTTCTCCATGTTCTGAGTGAGTACACCATTTGCGCCATTTTTGTAGTATTTTGTCATCATTTCTGTTGTAATATATATGTCAGTATACATGAGAAAAGCTTGAGTTCTGTGATGCCGCAAAAGCATTTTTCAGATATTGTACGATTTTCTAGGTCTTTTTTAAAATCTAAATCAAAGCAACATGATAATTTGAAACAAACATCTTGGTTAAATTGTATTGGACTTGACTTGATATTTACATGGGGTCCATTTCACGAAGCAGGTTTAACAAACTCAGATTCAAATCCACAACTCTAAATTGATCTAGCCTAAGGAAATCAGAGTTTTCGGTTTCACAATGGCTGCTATGAATTAGTTTAATCAACTCCAAGTAGATCAACTTAGAGTTTAACATGTGCGTAAAAAGTTTGAAAAGTTATAATCAGCGGAGACCCGATTCGACAAGTCTCCAACAGGTAACAGGAAGTGCCTATTACCCCCCAGTGGAGCTAGAGATTTTAATGAAAAAATGAAAAAAATATACAGAATGTATTTAAAAGACAGAGAAACAGCGCTACAGCTGCAAAGGAGAGGAAGATGGTGAAGCAGAAGATTCAGAATCAGATTTATTGCAAAGTAAGTTTGCACTTACAAGGAATTTGACTTGGTGTTGATGGTGCAGACAAGTTTTATATATATATATACATATATATATATACACATATATATATATATGTATATATATATATATATATATATATATATATATATATATATATATATATATATATATATATATACATATATATATACATATATATATACATATATATATATATATATATACATATATATATATATATATACATACATATATATACATATACATATATACATATACATATATATATACATATATACATATATATATACATATACATATATATACATATATATATGTACACACATATATATAAATATATACATATACACTATATTGCCAAAAGTATTTGCTCACCCATCCAAATTATTGGAATCAGGTGTTCCAATCACTTCCATGGCCACAGGTGTATAAATTCAAGCACCTAGGCATGCAGACTGTTTTTACAAACATTTGTGAAAGAATGGGTCGCTCTCAGGAGCTCAGTGAATTCCAGCGTGGAACTGTGATAGGATGCCACCTGTGCAACAAATCCAGTCGTGAAATTTCCTCGCTCCTAAATATTCCACAGTCAACTGTCAGCTGTATTATAAGAAAATGGAAGTGTTTGGGAACGACAGCAACTCAGCCACGAAGTGGTAGGCCACGTAAACTGACGGAGCGGGGTCAGCGGATGCTGAAGCGCATAGTGCGAAGAGGTCGCCAACTTTCTGCAGAGTCAATCACTACAGACCTCCAAACTTCATGTGGCCTTCAGATTAGCTCAAGAACAGTGCGCAGAGAGCTTCATGGAATGGGTTTCCATGGTCGAGCAGCTGCATCCAAGCCATACATAACCAAGTGCAATGCAAAGCGTCGGATGCGGTGGTGTAAAGCACGCCGCCACTGGACTCTAGAGCAGTGGAGACGCGTTCTCTGGAGTGACGAATCGCGCTTCTCCATCTGGCAATCTGATGGACGGGTCTGGGTTTGGCGGTTGCCAGGAGAACGGTACTTGTCTGACTGCATTGTGCCAAGTGTAAAGTTTGGTGGAGGGGGGATTATGGTGTGGGGTTGTTTTTCAGGAGCTGGGCTTGGCCCCTTAGTTCCAGTGAAAGGAACTCTGAATGCTTCAGCATACCAAGACATTTTGGACAATTCCATGCTCCCAACTTTGTGGGAACAGTTTGGAGCTGGCCCCTTCCTCTTCCAACATGACTGTGCACCAGTGCACAAAGCAAGGTCCATAAAGACATGGATGACAGAGTCTGGTGTGGATGAACTTGACTGGCCTGCACAGAGTCCTGACCTCAACCCGATAGAACACCTTTGGGATGAATTAGAGCGGAGACTGAGAGCCAGGCCTTCTCGTCCAACATCAGTGTGCGACCTCACAAATGCGCTTCTGGAAGAATGGTCAAAAATTCCCATAAACACACTCCTAAACCTTGTGGACAGCCTTCCCAGAAGAGTTGAAGCTGTTCTAGCTGCAAAGGGTGGACCGACGTCATATTGAACCCTATGGATTAGGAACGGGATGTCACTTAAGCTCATATGTGAGTCAAGGCAGGTGAGCAAATACTTTTGGCAATATAGTGTATATATATATACACATATATATATATATATATATATATATATATGTACACACATATATATATATATATATACATATATATATATATATATATATATATATATATATATATATATATATATATATATATATACATATATATATATATATATATATATATATATATATATATATATATATATATATATATATATATATATATATATATATATATATATACACATATATATATATAGTGCGGTCGCATGGTCTCAAAGAGAGGGAAGATGATCAGAACTGAGGGGGTTGAACTACCAGAAGGCCACATTACAGATGTGCAGGACAGCTACAAATACCTTGGGGTGCCACAGGCTAACGGAAACCACGAGGAGATGGCAAGAAAGACTGCCACAGCTAAATACCTACAAAGAGTAAGGCAGGTCCTGAAAAGTCAGCTGAATGGGAAAAACAAGATCCAAGCCATCAACACATATGCCCTACCAGTCATCAGATACCCCGCTGGTATAATAAACTGGCCAAAGGAGGAGATAGAGGCCACTGACATCAAGATGAGAAAGCTCCTCACAATGCATGGAGGGTTCCACCCCAAATCCAGCATACTGAGACTGTACACCAAGCGTAGCGAGGGAGGCAGAGGGCTAGTGAGTGTCAAGACCACTGTCCAGGATGAAACAACTAAGACCCAGGAGTACATCAGAAAGATGGACCCCAAAGACAAATGGCTTGGTGAATACCTCAGGCAGGAGAAAACCGAAAGCGAGGACAAGAAAGAGGAAGGAGAACCATCATGGAGGGACAAGCCACTGCACGGCATATACCACAGACAAATAGAAGAAGTGGCTGATATCAAAAAATCCTACCAGTGGCTGGAAAAGGCTGGACTGAAGGACAGCACAGAGGCACTAATCATGGCAGCACAAGAACAGGCACTCAGTACAAGATCAATAGAGGCCGGGGTCTACCACACCAGGCAGGACCCCCGATGCAGACTGTGCAAAGATGCCTCTGAAACAATACAGCACATAACAGCAGGGTGTAAAATGCAGGCAGGAAGTGCATACATGGAACGCCACAACCAGGTAGCTGTCATAGTGTACAGGAACATCTGCCATGAGTATGGGCTGGAAGTCCCAAGGTCAAAATGGAAGACACCTCCTAAGGTAGTTCAGAATGACCGAGCTAAGATCCTATGGGACTTCAAGATCCAGACTGACAAACAGGTGATGGCTAACGAACCAGACATCGTGTTGATCGACAAACAGCAGAAGAAGGCAGTAGTGATAGATGTGGCAATCCCAAGCGACAGCAACATCAAGAAGAAAGAACACGAGAAGCTTGAGAAATACCAAGGGCTGAAAGAGGAGCTAGAAAAGATGTGGAAAGTAAGAGCAGCAGTGGTGCCAGTGGTAATTGGAGCACTGGGGGCTGTGACCCCCAAACTGGGAGAATGGCTACAGCAGATCCCTGGTAAAACATCAGAGGTCTCTGTCCAGAAGAGCGCAGTCCTAGGAACAGCTAAGATACTGCGCAGAACCCTCAAACTCCCAGGCCTCTGGTAGAAGACCCGGGCTTGAGGATGACACATACCACCGCACGAGGGGTGAGAGAACAGTTTATATATATATATATATATATATATATATATATATATATATATATATATATATATATATATATATATATATATATATATATATATATATATATATTCATACAACACCAAGTGTATTTAAAGGAAAAAAAAAATTCTCTGGGGAGAATGTTACTATGGTGACTGAAACAGCGGTTGAGTAAGAGTTTCCTATATTTCAGATTTAGAAAACGTATAGAATACTGTATTTAGAGAGGCTATAGGTTGGGGAGTTCAACCCTCTGTCCCTTTATAGGCTACCCCCCTTTTTTTTTTAAATACTTATTGTTTCACTCCTCGCTGCTTCAATTCATTCACAGAAGCGAACCATTTCATGGCCATGGACATAGCACAGATTTAGTGTTTTGTGATAACCCAATGAAACCTTTACACACAGTGGAAATATGTAATAATTTCTGTAGCTTAAATTAGTAAAATTGTACAATTAAAATTCATATTACCTTACCCAGGGGTGTTTTCTTTAATTTCATTGTGCAAATATAAAAGATAAACATTTTTGAAGGGCCTGTCAAATATCCTCATCAAAAAGTTAAGCTTTTATTTGTTGCTATCTCCTTTAGATGATAATGGTGATGAAGGTGATGCTGAAGATAATGATGATGATGGTGCTGCTGTTGCATCTGGCAATGATGTGAAAGAAGAGTACCCTTCAAAACTAAGTAAAGAATGGGATAATGATCATTCTATAAAAAACACTTTTTGAACAAATCCTGTTTGTTTATTTTGTTGCATGGTTTCTTTGTAAGAACAATTATTAGTATACTCTGTATTGTTCAGTGTTGTTATAACAGTATAATTTGTTTGCAGGCTTGATTGCTTGTATTGTGAGTGTGGTAATAGTGGTGGCTGCTATAATTGTAGTAATACTTTTTCGACGGAAAATCTTCAACATGCAAGGTGAGCGAGACTTTGTCCAACCATTCTTATAGAGGCTTATCAGTAGAAATACAATTTATTTGCAGTTTGATTGGATTTTTTTGTATTATTTAAAAGTTTAGTAATGTATACAGATCTGTGATTTATAAAAAGTGATCATGAAAATATTTGCAAAGACACCTGGTAAAACAAAGATTTACATTTAAATCCTCTCTATTTCAGGGTGTTGTGTTTCAGAGGAAGAAGCAGAGGACAATGAAGATGTTCAAAACACAGAGGTCTGTATATATGTCTAATTTGCCAAAAGACCAAACACATATATCTTATCACTGCTCTAAATTTTTTCAAATTGTTGTTCCATTCTCCAGAGAAATTATGAAAATCACCAATATGAGGAGATACAGATACAAAACAAACAAGAAAATGCAGTCGGTACTCTTTATTCTACAGTAAACCTACCAGCAGAAGAGCTGCATTACACCAGTGTCAATATCCATAAGGACAGTTCCACTGAAAATACAAATGGATCTTCTATCTCAAATGGTAGTCTTAAAGATGCAGGACAGACTCCTGCAGAGACAACTCTCTACTCTACTATTACAACCTTGGAGAATAGTACAGTGAATTAATGTGGCTCTCCCAAGCATAAGGAACAGGTTTAATGATAAACATTTCTTTTTTACATAAATATATATTTCATAATGTTGGAATCATTACTTATATGAATAACCAATTTTTTTTTTTTTTGGTGTTGGGATCCAGCTTGATTCACTGATAATGAAAGAGCAGCATAAACTCATCAGAGAAACCAATGCCTAAGTGAACATTTTGTAGTGAACTCTCTGAAGCACAAGCAACCCATTTTTTAAAAGATATTTTTGTTTTTTCCAAAAATTTGATTTATGAATAGCACTTGGCATAGCCTGTGTTCCTCCTGTCCCTGCTGCGTCTTCAAAGCTCTGCTTTTCCAATGCTTAAACAAATGAGCATTTTGAGATCTTCAGAAGACAGTTTGAGAGGACTGGCAGTGTTAACAAACAGAGTTGGCCATCAGATGTCATAATTTTTTATTGTCAGAAAGCCAGGAAACCCAGCTTTTAAGGAGTGAGTGGAGAAATATAATGAAGTTTAATGTGCTGAAAAAGATATTTTATTTTTTCTAGTTGAAACTTTGCATATAGTTACATACATTTAGAATTAAGGACTAATTATTTAATAATTCACTTGCAATTTTTGTTTCTTAAAGGTACACTATGCAACCGGTGTTGATTTTCCAGCGAGGCCCCCCCCAGAGGGCGAAAGTAAAAGTACACTGTCGTAAATATGCACAGCTGTTCTCCTTGTTTCTCCGTCAAGCCAGGCGCGGTTGTTTTGAGCTTAGCAGACAGGCGAACGCAACGAATGACTAATGCTGCGTTCATACCGGACGCAGCTGGCGCGCCAGAAGCAGCGAGTTTACATGCAAAGTCAATGGTTGACGCGCGTCAAGGCGCAGCAAAAGGTCCCGCGGCGCGTTTTGAGCAGTAGGCGCAGCGCGTCTGAGCAGCTGAAGCAGCGCGTCGGGCGCGTTTAAGCATCTGACGCGTGTGACGCGCCGCAAACGCGCTGCTGCTCGAGATGGAAAAATTGAATTTTTGCTGCTCGACGCGCCGAATCAACCAATCAGAGAAGCTGATCTGGGAGCTGGCAGGGAGAGAGACACAGCGCTGATGATCAGAGCGCTATGATCACTCCTCTTAAACAGTTTATTGACGCCTAAATTAACTTAAAATGCAGAAATCTGCCGGCAGAATATGTTGGCTTTTATTATCCTGCTGCCTGCAGTTTAGATTATTTAGATGAAAAACACCTACCAGCCTCCGTGGTGAACCGCGAGGAGGCGACCCGGCCAGAGGCTGCTGATGAAGGGATTCCTACTGTCGGCGCACCGCTGGTATGTGGGGGTCTGAGCGGCTCCGACAGAAATAACATTGGGAGGCAGGATTGTAATCTGAATGAACTGACTGCACTGATGAAGTTTTCAGGTGTATTTTCTCACTTAAAAACATATTAAAACTACTTTATTCCCACTGATCACAGCAAATATAGCTGCAAGGCAGAGAAAAGATAGTGAAGCTCCGCCCAACGCGCGTCAGACACACTTTTGCACCGCGCAGCCAGAGCAGCAAAGCTGCTTCAGCGCGCGTCAGAACTAACTGGTACAAGCAGCAAAAATGAAGCAACAGACGCGATTTTGCTGCTTTTGCTGCGTCCGGTGTGAACGTAGCATAACTGCACAAAGATCGCCACTGTGCTAGCAACGAGCATGCTTTTAACTGGGGGCGTGTAGCAGTTCTCGCCGTAAAGCAAGACCGACTCTCGCGAGACTTCTTAGCCTGTGGGTGCGGTATTTCCCGCACCCACAGGCTAAGCTGTGAGGGCGGTATTTCCCCCACAGACCACCAGGGCGGCCGAGAATACCTTTGTTCAACCTGAAATGACTCATTTAATCATCCAAAACGTTATGGAACACATTAATTAACTGAAAAATGTTGCATAGTGTGCCTTTAAAGCATTTTTAGCTGGTTTCAGGTAAGTTTCTATTTACCAAATTGCAGTATGTGCTTAATATTACTTTGTTCATGGTATATTATGTTTGTTTATGTTTAAATTGTTTTATTACATAAATTTATCTAAGTTTGTATTTGCTTCTGTCGTTGCACCATAAACTTTTTTTTGTATATTGCGGTCGCATTATTTTAGAACCATGAATATAGGAAAACGGGGGGCAAAAAAAACATAATCAAAACACATATTGACATATCCAGTCTCTAATAAAAAGGAGTGCAGCAGAAGGGAATCTTGACAGTTTCTGATCCTGACTCCGATGGCGTTTCATTATGTCGGCCATGCGCCCTCCATAGCATAATCACATTGCCACTGTAGCAGAAAACGAATTTGCCATTTCTTTATCTAAATATTTTGAATATGGACACACAGCTGTAGAATCTTCTTTGTTGATTTTAGGTAGCTTCCATTTCCGGTCAGCAGATCAGGAAATATAAACTAGAGATTATGATAAAAAATGTGAATGATTCTGGTAGAATTAAAAGATTGGAACTGGTTCCAATTGATTGTCGAAGCCCATCCTTTAACGACCACGGAATGTTGGACCCAATATTCAGCAGACACACAGGACGGTTTGAAACAAGTTTATTTATATAAACAAAAAGGAGAGCAGCGGGACTTCTTCAGGGCGGGTTATCGGATTCTCTGGTTGGGAGTACAGTCCGGTTCAGAGAGAGAGGAGGAACCCGGGGGAGATTGTCCACCGCTTGCGGATATTACCGCTTCTAAGCACAGGGTACAGGGAGCTGGTGCCAGCTGACGCCAAGCAAGCAACAGTGTCTGTGAGGAATAGTCTAAAGCCGAAGTACTGTCCAAACCAGTTTCACAGAACTGGAGATCAGAAAGCCAAAGAGGTATACAAGGAGAATGCTAGCTGAGGTCAGTAACACAGTACAACTCCGGTAACCAGGAGAATCCAGGAAGTCAGACCAAAAATCAAACTGAACAGAACAGACAGGGAAAAGGCAAAAGAACGAAAATCCAGAAGAAGAAAACAGGTGAGAATCCAAAAAGTTAAAACACATTAACGCTACAGTTACTCTCACTGAAACAGCTAGAATATCTGGCACTGATGGCAGGCAAGCAAACTGCATAAATAGCTGTGGTAACCAGGTGAAACAGATCAGCGATATTCAGCCACGGAGCCAATTAGACAGGTGAGCAGGGGCAGAAAAAACAACCATTAGTGCCAAGACTATGACACAAGGACAATGACACAACCCCAATTATGAACAACACCTGCAGACTGAACACAGGAAAGCAACAGGCATGGTGCACTTTAAATATCAACACCAAGCTGTGCAGGTAATGATCTGCTAATATTCCTGATCTTTTGGCTTCAGATGAAGCTGGCATAAGTATTTTATGGTCTTTTTGTTTTCCATCCAATAATGTCTTGGCTACAGCATTTAACCTGATGGCTTTCCTGTTACCTCTCTTTATTTTGCCCTAAAATCCAGGTCACCGTGAGTGGAAATTAAATTGCATGTTGCTGGGCTGTAAAAGTATCCTTGAAGAATCTGGTAGATCTGTCATACTGGCCTTGCAGCCAAGATAACATGCCTGATCTTTGTTACCTATATTTGATGTGACCATTCAGAGCATATGAGAGACACATGTTTTGAACTGCCTGCTGGAGAAATCAGCATACATTTATCTGTCCATTTATCCTTAAGCCAGGTTTTCTAGATAAACTTTGCTTCTAATGGAACAAACCATGCTGTTGCCTCTATGTCTCCTGCTCTGCTGTTGTGAGCTCAGACCTTAACCAAAAGATTAGATTGGCTCTACTAAGTGCAGCTAATAGTATAGCAACTGGATTAGAGGTAACCTCCAAAGAACACAGTGTGCATCCCAGCCTGCCTAATTTTACAAATACTTAAACTTTTGTCCCTCTTAACAAGTTTCTCAGATGTGCGTGGTTCCGTACAGAGCTTTCCATTATTCATGATTCAGACTGAGGTCCTCCATACTCCAGAGGGTGGCTGCTGTATATGATGATGTAAACAGCCCTGCCAGAGCAGAGTCAGTAGAGAGTTTATTGTAGGTTTGTGAACGTTCTGGTAATCTGACTGTAAATAGTTGCAATCCACATGTAATTGGAAAACATGGAGGGACCCATGGATGCTTGGGTCCACCCTGTCAATAGGCCAGGCCTGATTTTTGTTTTCTCTGGAACATTCTGTCAGAATTGTAACTTCAACACACAAAGAAACCTAACCTTAGACATCCAGAAATTAATTTATGTGTAATCATGTGGAATGGCACAGGGAAAAAGTATTAAACACTTGAAGAAGTGAGGTGCAAAAAGGCAAGGCCTAAATCTCTCAGTAATTAGAAAGCAATCCTGCCCCCTACCAGTGCAAATTTGGGGCTGGTTCAGTCCCAAATGATAGCTTATAAAAAGTTTACTCTGGTATCACACAAGAAACATCTCATTATGGGTAAAAATAAAGAGCTTTCTCAAAACCTTTGCAACTTTATTGTTGCAAAGAATGATGGCATTGGTTAGTGTTCCAATGAACACTGTTGGCACCATAATTTGTAAGTAGAAAGAACATAATTTCACCACAAACCGACCATGACCAGGGGCTCCTCACAAGATTTCTGATAGAGTGAAAATAATTATCGGAAGAGTTGTCCTAGAGCCAAAGACAGCTTGCGGAGAGTTTCAGAAAGACCTGGAATCAGCAGGTACAATAGTTTCAAAGAAAACAATAAGTAATGCACTCATTTGCCATGGCCTGTATGCATGCTCACCAAGACTCAATTGCGAAGAAAAAGCATGTTGAAGCTCTTTTAAAGTTTGCTGTACAACATTTAGACAAGCCTGTGAAAAACTGAAGGAATATAGTCTGGTCTGGTTACATTAATTCCTTTAATACCCATCACTGTCTTATCTGCATTACATAGTTAATTTACGTTTATACAGAAATCACTAAAGGGCCTATGAAGTTCCCGTGAGATCCATAGATATATTCAAATGCAGATAAAACACACGGAAGCCAGATTAATTAATCATTGTTTTATGAAATTTGATCAAAAAGGCCTCAATCCCATCCAAGTACATTGAAATTTGTAGTTTGTATTTAAAATGGGGAAAGGAAAGGAAAGGGGAGGTAAAAGACATGAATTTGTGGAACCATAAGGACAGGTGAGAGTGTGAGTATTGGGAGAAAAGGAAAAAAATCTTAACAGCGGTGTCATTTCATAGAAAATTCACGTGCATATTTTCAGCTCGACAGCACCATCTTGTGGAGAATCTACCAAGATTTTTCTAACCAGGATTTTTTTTCCAAGATTATTTTAACCTGCTGCCTTGGTAAAAGCACCCAGACACTTAAAAAGGCATTTAACTTTAAAATTCTCAGAAGTTCAATTTAAAACATTTTTTAAGAGAGTGAATTATGTGGTGTTTAAGAAACTTTTTTTCATAAAGCGGGCAATCGTTTATATATATTTGGTCTTGTGAATTTTTATTCATTTTATCACTTTTAGAATGGACAAACAACATCATTTAATGTATACAATTTACCATGTGTTGATATATAAAAATATTCTTTAAAGTGGAAATGATACGGTTAGCTAAAACTAACGATTCCCGATTATTACAAATGTGAAAAATAAAAACAAAGCATTGTTTTATGATTTGTTGGTTAGTTTGGTTAACCGTTTCATTTCATGGGTAAATAATAACATCAAATATTCACTTCCTACTTTGCAAAACACATTTAAATTTAGGGAAGAACATTACTTTACAATAATCTCACATTGAAATAAAGGTAAAAACAATAATAACAACGTATGCATCAGATGACGGAAATGTTGACATTTTTATTCAAAACAAATAAAGGTGAGATATGATTCACTTGAAGTTATTTGCACAGGTTTTCTGGAAGGTGGTTCCAGAGCAGAGGAGCAAAGAAATAACATCCTTTCTGCCAGTGCCTGATGGAAAACCTTATTAATCAAAGAGTCCTTTCAAACTTACTAGGTACTAATGAAAAGGGGAAGTAGGTATATAGGTCTCCCACAATCTAAGGAGAATTCCATATGGATCATACTTGAAATGTGTCTGTTTATAATTATGTGATATGGAAAGACGTAATTTGTCCTAAGATGGTAGAATATTTTATTTTGTACATGTTTAAAATGAGCTGTCTTTTTATTATCTCCCGTGATCTATGGTCTTTAACCTGATAGAGTCCATTGGCTTAATGGTGTCTAACCTAAGTTTCTGGGACTAAAGATGGCACAGTTTTGACAAATGAAGCTTAAAGGGGAACATCGTCTATTTACATTGGGCCCTTGATTTTACGTTATTACATCATGTTCTGCTCATCCATATAAGTTTTGTGTCATTTGGAGCTGTTCTGAAGATGTTCCGTTAGGTTATATCCAAATAACATCTTCCTATGGGCAAACGAGTTGAAGACACAAACTAAACTGTTCATAATTTATTCTTTATGGTACGCCAGCATTCATAACATGTAAGCGAATCACTTTCCCCCAGACATCTGCGGTTATATTTTTTATATTTATATATTTTTTTTAAACAAAGCAGAGTGTTAATGACGTATAAGGAGATGGAGACGGAGACCAACAAGACCTCCCTCATCCTTGGCTCTATCTCAAATGATTTTTAAGGTTACTTTATATTGTTATACTTTGAGTAGTTTTTGGAGCACATACTGTACTTTTTCACTTTTACTTGAGTAAAGAGGTCAAGTTGATACTTCAACTTTTACCAGAGTGTTTTTAAACTGCAGTATCTATACTTCTACTTAACCAACAAATGTGCATACTTTTGACACCACTGGTTTCTACATATCTTGAAATTTTGTTTCTGGCACCATCATATTAGTAAAGACATTCATAAATATTTTTAAACAGAGCAGAGAGAAGTAGGGAGAGCTGCAGATTTAAAAGTAAAACAGGTTTACCTCGATAGGCAACATGCAATAAAATATATCTCCAAGTTTACCATAAAGTTATTTGAGAAAAAAATATGCTATGCTATAATTATAATGAATGCAGCATATCCATATTTTCTGGATTGATGGATGGATTTGAAATTGTACATTCTAGGAATGCGTGATTTATCGATTTTTGGCATCGGAATCGACTGTTATTCGCTATTTGTTCATACATTAATGTTTTGGGCCCTATAATGTAATGCACTAAAAGGCATCTGTCTTACTATTTATGAATATAAATATGAGTGTATTATGGTTCTCTTGTGTTCTCAACAATTGGAAAGCATTCAATAAATATGTTTGAGCTCATTTTTGGATGATACAAAAGCCTAATGAAAGCGTTCGGTTCGAGTAACTGTAGGTCCATCAACAACCACCCTAGTATCCCCACCAACTTTCATTACAAAGTTAAACCTTGAAATAAAATGAATTGGATTGAATTTAAACACTATATTCCACTATATTACATTTTTTGTTCTTAATTTTAAATATTTATGTATATGTAATGATACCTATTGGTTTTGTTTTAATGCTATCTTGAGCTAGCCTGGGTGCCATTCCGAACTTAGTCCCGCCCACAACGTTTGAGGTCGGGAAGTTCGGTCTGGCATTGCTCCATAGTAGCGCGAGTATGATCGCCCACTCTCTGGCGATCCAATCAAATTGTCAGGGCAGGCTTTATACGATGCTGGACAGATGATCAACACTAACGTAATCAACCACGTGACGAAAGCGTGCATGGGTGACAACAACAATGGCTGCCGCTGGAGAGTTGAGCTGTGTAGATTATGCTATTAGGTCTGTTCTAGAAGATATCGACAGCAAATTAATTTTAAAAGAGGAACAGAGAAACGCGATCAAGGCTCATCTTCTTATTCTAGGCGTGAAACTGCACGCTTTGATTTTTGTTGACAACAACTATGCCTGGCTTAACATACGTCACGCACTCCGTTGCTCTTATTGGTTGAAGGTCTATCCAATTGAGTGCCGAGGCATTTTTTTTCCTGGTTCCTTGGAAACACGCCCCATAATCACAGCTCTATGGAGCAGTATCAGACTCATATTCTGACTAGAATTGAGTAGGACTACGTCAGGCTACGTCCAAATCTTGAGAATAACTCTTTGTACTCTGCTTTCATGTTGATCATTTCCTAAGTTCAAATCAGTACTCACTCAGAACATGGAGAAAGAAATCCTGTAAACAGGTAATGGAAGTATTTCCTTCTAAGGCACACCAGTATCTGCCTGAATCCTCCTGAGTCAGCATGGAGATGTTCACTTCATACACCACTTGCTGTTTTTCATCAGTAAGGGAAAACCTTAATAGTCTTGTGTGCTCTGAACTCCTCGATGAAACTGTATTTGAGCAGCTGAAGTGTCCATCATGTTTGCAGAATGTTCTGATGCTGCTTTCATCTGCTTGAGATTAATTGCAGGTAATGGAAACTCCAATATATGCTGTTTTCTTCACTGTTGCATTTAAGCCTGCAAGAACATAAAAAGAACTATCATTTCTTTCTATGTGGACTTTTTTGGGGTTGAAAGCTGACTGCAAACATTAACAATCATTTTTATTTTTACAGTAAGTATAATTATTAAGTAAAATACATTATGTTTATGTCTGTTTATGTGCATTTAAGAGCTTTATAAAAAAGTTTAGGCATGGGGACAAGCAGTTTTGTCTTTTTTTATGCTAAAATATGTTGTAGCAGAAGGAAATAAACCGCATTTTACTTATTAAGAGTTTTTTTTTCCTTTTTAACTTCTGACAAGAACATGACAGTTGTTTTTTTTTTTTTCTTTTCTTTTTTTTCTTTTTTTTTTTATTCAACTTTGCAGACATTTTTTTCTTTTGGCTATTATACTTACAGGCAGTGTTGAATGTTACTCCATGATTCCTTGCAACTACAGGTAAACTGCCGCTGACTGCCATAAGAAATGCAAAACAACTGTTTAACTTTCATATACTGTATCTAATGTCTGAAGTTTATGTACTCTATGAAAGAAAAATTTTTACCAGTCAGCCACCAGAGAGTAATAAAAAACATCCCGGTTGTTCAGTTGAGATACATTCAATGACTATTTAAACTGACACCAATTTGATATAATTTCTCCTAAGTCAAATCTCTATTTTCTGTTTGTTTTAACTTCTCCTCCCTTATACAAAAATTCAAGCATTTACGGGATTTTTATAAAAAAGGATGTGACTAAAAAGTGATTACGACAGAAATACAAAGATAGAAGGTGTGAAGGTGGTACAGCTTCACTTAACACTGCCTGTTGTATACTTCCTCTTTTTTGATTAAAGCTACCATATTACCACCTTCTTAACTTCGTGTAGGAGATATAGATATATTTATTTGTTATACCCATAGGTCATAATGGAAAATTCAAACCACACGCTATATAAGGAAATCTGTTTGCCAGTTGTCATGTGGTCATGAGTTTTTTATGTCTTGAATGTAATGCGCTAGGGGACAAAAACGGTTTCTGACCTAAACAAAGGACTCATACTTTGCTTAGATAGACTATTAATGTTCAATCAATAATCAATCTTAGAAGTTACATATTTTTTTTTATTTATCAAGGAATTACTTTTTTATTTGTCAGTGACAAAAACATGAAGTCGACACTTTCAAGAAGTAAAACTGCAACAGCTTTTTTGGACTCAGAAGACAGCACATGCAAAATATTGGAATGTCTTAGTACTATAAACACTATCTTTCATAAATGTTGGAATTTGCAGATAATTTTCCATGATACTAAAATATCATCATTACAATATGTTTTCATTAGGAAATATCTGTAGGCAAAGGCAACATAAGTGTATTTATTAAAAGATGGAGTACAATGACAGTTCAAAGTGTTAAACATAAATGACACAATAAAATTGGAAAAAAGTTAATACAAGCAAATAAAGGTTAAAAAAAAGATAAATGATGTAGTAAAAAATATAAAACAGTTAGACCACAAACTTAAACTAATGATGCCTCAGTTAACAATTTAAATGTATCAGTGAAAGACCGCTCTAACCAAATGGGTTTTTAACTTTGACTTAAAAGAACTCAGTCTCTCAGCACTTTTACAGCCTTCTGGGAACTAGAGGACCTGAGTGGTCTGGGAGGTTGATACACTGACAGCAAATCTGTTATTTATTTTGGTGCTTATCCATTCAGGGATTTATAGACAAACAGAAGGATTTTATAGTCTATTATCTGAGCTACATGGGTTCAGCTTAAGGACTTCAGTACCAGGCAATTGTGCTCTACTTTTTTAGTTCTAATGAGAACATGGGCAGCAGCATTTTGGATCAGCTACAGTTGTCTGGTGGACTTTTTAGGCAAACCTATGATGATGCTGTTACATTAACCATTTCTACTAATGATAAATGCATGTATGAGTTTTTCTAGAAATAGAAATTTCTGCTTGGAAAATAGTCTTTCAATCGTGGAAATGTTCTTCAGGTGATAAAAGGCTGACATAGCAACTGCTTTTATGTGCCTGTGAAGGTTCAGTTTTGAGCACATCATGACACAGAGATTTCAGCCATAATCAGTGGTTTGTAGCTGTGGTAGCTAAACCAGTGAGTTAACTCTGGATCTCACCTTCTTTGGTTTGAAGATTATTACCTCTGTTTAGTTTTTATTAAGTTTGAGAAAATTATGGCACATCCACATATTGATCTGTCCTATGCTTCTATGATGGAGCCTTGGGGAACTCTACATGTGATTTTTCTGGTCTCTGATTTAAAGTTCCCAACTGACACATAGAAGTCCCTACCCTTCAGGTGGGATTTAACCCAGTCCAGAGCAGTGCCGGAAAGGCTGACCCAGTTTTCCAGACGCTCTAAAAAAAAAAATCAAGTGATCAACAGTATCAAACACTGCACTGAGGTGAAATATTACCAGCACAGTGGTTTTTCCAAAGTTTGAATTTATGTGGGTGTCACTGAACACCTTAACCCCGGACAGGTGAGGTGGGCACTTTTCTTCGGACGTTTTAATTTTTCTTTGTTACACAGGCCTGGGACTAGGAATGTAAAGCCTGTCACACTGTCCAGGGGGTTTGAGGCAGACAAGGAAGTTCCAGTGGGGCAGATGTGTTTGTAGTACCTGAATCTGTAAGATATTCTATTACTACGGTTGATTTAGAGAAGGGAGTTAGAGGGGCTCTCTGTACCATCAACCTCTGGAATCTTAAGGATTGTCTGTTTGTTTCTGAGGTTCTGAGTAAGAAGGTTTTGGACTTCTGCCATGGTTCTCGTTTATTTTGCCATCCTGGTGTAACCAGAACAATTGGGGTTATTCAGGCACAATTCTGGTGGCCTACTCTGTCTGCTGTTTGAGGCAGCTTTTCCCCATTGCAGTCAAGCCAAAACTTCCAGAAGACCCTCAACCGGCTTACTACGACCCCTACCCATTCCTTTCCAACCCTGGTCCAATATTTCTATGAATTTTATCACCGGTTTACCCAATTCCGAAAGAAATACTGTTATTCTTACCATAATTGACAGGTTTTCCAAAATAGTCCATTTGGTGACCAAACTACCATCCGCTGAGAAGATTGGAATGATTCTTGTGGGAGAGGTTTTCCGCCTCCATGGTTTCCCTGTGGATATAGTGTCCAACAGAAGTCCCCAGTTCATGTCTCAGCACTGGAAAGATTTCTGTGTTCTGCTGGGGATCTCTGTCAGTCTATCTTTGGGTTTCTATCCTTATAATGGACGGCTAGACAGAGGGCCAACCAAGAGGTGCAGAATAAACTTCGTATACCCTATTTGTCTGATCCTACAATTTGGTCAAATCAATTGCCATGGATTGAATATACCATTAATTCTGCTCCTTCTAGCGCTACTAGACTCTCTCTGTTTTTTGTTGTGTTTGGTGTTCAGCCATCGGTGTTTGCCATTCAGGAGAAAATTCAGAGGTTCCATCGGCCATGTGTTCCATTTTGAGGTGCCAGTGAGCTTGGGTTAGGGCTAGGGGAACTTTGTCTCATGCATCAGAGAGTCAAAAATCAAGGCTGCAAATCGCCGGAGGGTTCTGGCACCCAATTACCGGGTAAGTAAGAAGTTTTGGCTCTTCACTGAGGACCTGCCCCTGAGGGTGGAAAGCAGGAAGCTGGCACCTCGATTCATTGGTCCCCATTGCCAAGGTGGTTAACCCAGTGGCTGTCTGCCTCTAGCTCCCTCGTTCTATGAGGATTCCCCCCATTTTCATGTGTCCTTGTTCAAACCCTTTTCTACTTCCAGTTTTCAATTTTTGTAATGTAAGGAGGCGCTGATGTCTGATCTGATTACTCTTTCACTCACCTGCCTATGTCCAACCAGTTCCCATTACCACTCATCTAACCTGCTTTAGCCTCTATTTAACCAACCCTCAGACCAGTCATCTGCCAGATTATTGGAGCCTGTGATGAGAGTTCTCTAGCATACCTGTGCTGAATCCCTGGTCCTGACCTGTTCTGCCTTTGGCCCTCTGAGCCTGCCTGTCACCATTCTGATCTGTTTTCCTGACCTGTCTTCTGACTCATGCCGGATTTCTGCCTGTCTGTGAACCTAACCTGGAACTGTTTCCCGAATCAATTCTGGATTTCCCTTTGGCACCTCGTCCGACCTCTGATCTCCTGGCTCTGACTGCCGAGCACGTCTTTGACACCGGCTTTGCCTTTGTCCTGTTCTGATGTCCTGCCTGTCCTCCAACCTCCAAGACATCAGCGTCTAAGACTCTTCGGACTCTAGTCTTGTTGGCAGCCGGTTGGCTGGAAGCAACCTCATCCTCTGGGCTCAGACTGAACTATAATACCAGGTCACTGACTCAAACGTTTATTATCATCCTTTGGCAGACTGCCGTGGTTACTAACCTGTTGTCTCCTCCTGCAGGGTTTCCTGCCTTAGACACCGAAGCTGTTCACTGCAGTTCTGTTTCTAATAATCCACCCACCCATCTATTTTCTGTCACACTCAGTACTCAAGTTTTTTAAGATTGAATAAAATCTTAAAAATCACCCCACTTTTTAAATTACCATCCCCCCATACCATCGCCTTTAACATTTTATCACTGAATGTGTAAATTTCTATTATATATAAACAGTAATGGCAATAATATTGCCCTTTCAACATTTGGCAGGCTGTAGCCCACCCAAATTACGGTGGCCCAGAGGGCACATGTGATTTCATTTTGGACCTCAGTGGTGCAACCAGCGGAGCAGGTGATGGTGTTCTGAACAACATTTCTTTTTTAAGAAGGCAAAAATGCTTCAGGTAAGTCAAGAGTCAGAAGAAATTATTTTTTATAAGCTTACCATTGTGTCACCAAATATGTTGAAGTCCTAATCTCTGGACACAGTGATAGCATGCAAAACTAATCTTCGAACCAATCAAGGAGATATCCAGAGTTAGCTCACAGGTTTAACTACAGCTAGAACCCACTGATTATGGCCAGAATTTTGGTGTCACGATGGGCTCACAGCTGAACCTACAGAGGCACATAAAATCAGTTACTCTGTTTAGTTTACCTGTTTACTGAGGTGGTATTAGTTTTAGTTTGTGGTCCAACTGTTTTATGTTTTTTCTACCTCCTTTTATCATGTTTTCACCTTTATTTGCTTTTATTCACTTTTACATTGTTTTCTACTTTGTTTATTTCATGTAAGGGACTTTGAATTGTCCTTGTGGTCAATTGTGCTTTTTAAATAAATTTGCAGTTTCACTTCTTGAAAGAGTTGAGTTTCCTTTCTCTGATAAACTTAGCAAAATGACTTAATGTTTTTGTCACAGAGAAATAAAAAGTAATTCCTTGATAAGTAAAAAAAAATATGTAACTTCTAAGATTGATTATTGATTGAACATTAATATTCTACCTAAGCAAAGTATGAGTCCTTTGTTTAGGTCAGAAATGTTTTTGTCCCCTAGCGCATTACATTCAAGACATAAAAAAACTCATGACCACATGACAACTGGCAAACAGATTTCCTTATATAGCGTCTGGTTTAAATTTTCCATTATGACCTATGGGTATAACAAATAAATATATCTATATCTCCTACATGATCTTAAGAAGGTGGTAATATGGTAACAAGAAGTATACAACAGGCAGTGTTAAGTGAAGCTCTACCAGTTTAGTAACTTCACACCTTCTATTTTTGTATTTCTGTCGTAATCCCTTTTTAGTCACATCCTTTTTTATAAACATCCTGTAAATGCTTGAATTTTTGTAGATGGGAGGAGGAGTTTAAACTAATAGAAAGCAGAGATCTACAAAGGAGACATGGTATCACATTGGTGTCAGTTTAAATAGTCATTGAATGTATCTCAACTGAACAATGAGGAAGTTTTTTATTACTCTCTGGTGGCTGACAGGTAATTTTTTTTTCTTTCCTAGAGTACATAAACTTCAGACATTAGATACAGTATATGAAAGTTGACCAGTTGTTTTGTATTTCTTTTCGCAGTCAGCGGAAGTTTACATATAGTTGCAAGGAATCATGGAGTAAAATTCAACACTGCCTGTAAGTATAATAGCAACAAAAAAAAAATTATCTGCAACGTAAAAATAAACAAACCAAAACAACTATGTTCTCGTTAGAAGTTAGGAAAATGTGTACATAAAAAAAACTCTTTAAAGCGCTGTTTATTTCTTTCTTCTACAACATATTTTAGCAATCAAATAGATGATGCTTCTCCCCATACCTAAACAATTGCTAAAACAATTTAGTAAAACTGTTAAATGCATACAAACAAACTTAAACAGAAAGTGTTTTAGTTAAACATACCGTAAAAAATAAAATTGATTGATAATGGGGGATCATTTAAAACTGCAATGTTTCCAGTCAGCTTACAACCCAAAAAAAGTCCCATTGTTCTTTTTATGTTCTTGCAGGCTTCAAGGCAACAGTGAAGAAAACAGCATATATTGGAGAGACAGTTTCCATTACCTGCAATTATTCTCAAGCAGATGAAAGCAGCATCAGAACATTCTGCAAACATGATGGAAACTTCAGCTGCTCAAATATAGGTACTGATGAAAAACAGCGTGGGGTGTTTGAAGTGAACATCTCCATGCTGACTCAAGAGGATTCCGGCAGATACTGGTGTGCCCTAGAAAGAGATGCTTCCATAACCTGTTTACAGGAATTCTTTCTCCATGTTCTGAGTGAGTACTGATTTGAACTTAGGAAATGATCAACATGAAAGCAGAGTACAAAGAGTTAATCTCAAGCTTTTTATTTTAGCTCACAATGGCATCAAACCAAAACCAACCATACAGTACCATGGTATCATTACATATACATAAGAGTAAAAAATGTCATTTAGAAATGTTAAATTGGAATATAGTGTTTAAATTCAGCTCAATCAGAAATAAATTTTATTAAGAGTGAAAGATTGTGATTTACTATAGATACTTTTTTCAAGGAATTTAGTGTAGCTTTGCTCTTTGTGTTCTGTTCTGAAATTGCTCTCTAATTTGTATCAAAAATGCTCCTTATTGAGGTGTTTCCTGGAGAAGCAGGGAAGGTGTTGGGGGGCTGCTGGGCTTGGTCTCCACTCTGATTGACACCAGCACACAGGGACAAATATACACTAAAATGAGCCAAAACCCTTGGATATTAACTGGCTTAATTATATACGTGATATTTCACTCTTTTTTGCTGCTTCAATGTAAAAAAAACTCCACCAATTATAATAACCCTTGTTTTAATAAAGTTTTAATAAATATGGGGGAAATCTGTAGATTCATCCACCCCCTCACTAGAAATTGAGTAAAAATGCATGTAGAGCTTTTAAAATGGAAAACTAATGGGACTTATCCAGGGATAACCATTTAAATTTGAGGGTAGGGTGGTTGAAGATCCCAAAGATTATATGACAGGCTTTTTTGTTGCAATTTGCTGGTGTTTCTTCATATGTATGTCCTTTAACTCCAAGGTGCCAATACCTATGTGGCACCCCAGAGGCGCGATCATCTAAAAAAAAAAAAAAACATAAAACCAAACAGACAACGGCGATTGTGAGCAGAGCCTTAAAACCTTTTATTGATTTAAAAGTTCAATAAAATAGGTTAAAAAGAAGGGCTAAAAGGAAGGGATTAAAAGAATAAAAAGATAAAAAATGTAGAGCATCGGAGCAGCAGAGTCAATAAGATAGCCCTGAGATGCGCTCCAGCTGGCACGATGGAGGGCGCAGTCCTTCCTCCAACGCACGGTCCTCTCGCCAGCATGCTGCGCGTGTGGGCCTCGCCAGCATAGCTGGCACCAGTGAGGTCACCTCCAACACGCGGTCCTCTGTTCAGCATGCTGCGCGTGCGGGCCTCGCCAGCATAGCTGGCACCAGTGAGGTCTCCTCCAACACGCGGTCCTCTCGCCAGCATGCTGCGCGTGCGGGCCTCGCCAGCGTGCCTCTGTGCCGCTCTCCATCGCGCCGCTCTCCAGTGCGCCGCTCACCATCGCGCTGCTCTCCAGTGCGCCGCTCTCCGGTCCTGCCTCAGCGCCCCACTCCCGTGCGCCCCGCTCCAGGGCGGCTCAGCGCCTCGGTACAGTGCGCCTGCGGCAACCGGTCGCCAGATTTTTCCCGATGCTTCTCCCTCACCCGCTCAGTTTGGCTCTCCTTAGAGTCCGGCCACGGCCCTCCACGTCCGGTCTCTGTCTTCCCATGTCCAGGACCTCTCTGTCTTCCCATGTCCAGGACCTCCCTGTCTTCCCATGTCCAGGGCGTATCTCCAACCAAACAGCTGCCTTTTTAATCAGCGTCCCAGTCGGCACGCTGCTTGGTTGATTGGGAACACCTGTGCCGTTGCTGTGGGCGTGTCCAGGTGTGAGAGGTAATTTGGCCTCCAAACAAAATCCGAAAAAAAAAAACATGAAACACAAAATCGAAAACAATCAAACAAGTTCAAAAATAAAGAAAATCCAAAACCAGGAAACATGCAACAAACTTAACAAAAAGGCCACATTACCACATCCCCCCACACTTTAATAAGGCCCGTCCCGGCCGATCCTTAGGGAGAAGCACATTTCCATCTGATCTTAAAAACAATAAATAAAATAAAATCCGCTAAAACACTGCTCACAACCCCGCAGTCCTACCAGCAACGCCAGATTCTGTGGCACCCGAGAGGCGGGATCATCTAAAAAAAAAAAACATAAAACCAAACAGACTGCGGCGATTGTGAGCAGAGCCCTAAAAAGTTTAATAGATTAAAGTCCAATAAAAAAAAGATAAAAAAGATAAGTTAAAAGGAAAAAGGTTAAAAAGAAAAGATAAAAACGCAGACGATGAAGAGCAGCAGAGTCAATGGGCCAGTCTGTTAAAAGATGCGCACTTGGCGGGTACAATGGAGGGCCCCGTCCACCCCAGCGCGCAGAGACGCACACCGGAGCGAGGTGCAGAGACGCGCACCGGAGCGAGGCGAAGAGGCCCGTCATGGAGCGAGGCGCAGAGGCACGCTGGCGTGAGGGCGTGTTGGAGGTGACCTCGCTAAGGCCAGCTATGCTGGAGAGGCCCACACGCGCAGCGTGTCGGAACGAGGATCCAGCGCACTTGGCGGGTACAATGGAGGGCCCCGTCCACCCCGAGGATCCAGCGCTGGGGTGGACGGGGCCCTCCATTGTACCCGCCAAGTGCGCATCTTTTAACAGACTGGCCCATTGACTCTGCTGCTCTTCATCGTCTGCGTTTTTATCTTTTCTTTTTAACCTTTTTCCTTTTAACTTATCTTTTTTTTATTGGACTTTAATCGTTTAAACTTTTTAAGGCTCTGCTCACAATTGCCACAGTCTGTTTGGTTTTATGGTTTTTTTTTAGATGATCGCGCCTCTCGGGTGCCACACCTACACTGTGAAAATGTTGAAACCACAGGCGTAACTTTCTTTAGCCAAAGGTAAAAGAGGTTTGGTGCTGCTGTCTGTGTTCAAAGCGTTTTCAGTGCGTGATTTTTTTCCCTCTCTCCCGCTGCCCTCGTGTCCCGCATCTCGGTGTAACATCAACGGATCTGTCACTTTGACGACATCTGATTTGCGGTCTTATTTCAGAGTAGCTATGTGGTTGGAGGAGAGCCCAGTAGTGTTTAAAAGTACACACATTTGTTAGTTAAAGGAATAGTACACCCAGTCATTTAGAATGACGAAGTCATTTAGAAGGTTTTTAGAGCATAAACAGTAGTGTATAGGATTTCCTAAAAGCGCGTTCACGAGTCTACGGAAACCGCGGCAGACCAAACCAGATGAAAGTGCGCATTCAGCGTCTGCTCTGCCGATAATGCAAGCGTCGAAGAAGAAATGTGCTGTTTACCTGTGTGTGTGGAAATCCTATACACTACTGTTTATGCTCTAAAGACATTCTAAATGACTTCGTTTCGAGTAAATTATGGACGCTACCCACTCAGGACACTTGGAGTACATTGGACGAGCAGTATGGAGGAATATTGACACGTTTTTTGTGGACTTTTATGGACCTTTCTGCCTCGGGCACCATAGACCTCCATTATTTGAATGTCAGCAGACAGCAAGAAGCCTCCCAGATCTCCAGATGCATTTGAGATATCAAAAAAGTACTCCAGAGTGTTGTTCAGCATGGGGGTGAGTAGAAAATTAAGGCTTATCATGTTTTGGGTGTACTATTCCTTTAAGTAGAAGTATACATACTTCAGTTTAAAAACACTGTGGTAAAACTTGAAGTATCAACTTGACCTCTTTACTCATGTAAAAGTGAAAAGGTATGTGCTCCAAAAACTATTTAAAGTATAAAAGTATAAAGTAACCTTGAAAAAACAGACAGATACCACTATATGAATTGAAAGCTTAATTTTACGACAATTTTGAAAAAATTCTTTGAGATAGGGCCAAGGATGAGGAAGGTCTTGTTGGTCTCCGTCTCCTGATACGCTCTCGCTTGTGTCCGATCTCTCAGACATTTCAACATTTTTTTCTGAAAACAAAGGAAGTAGCATTGCATAGACAATTCACATTTGCAGTTTGAAGAACTTGCTTCTGATGATTTCCTTTAGCTAACCAATGAGTGTTTGCATTATATAACTCATTCAATTACACTAGTTTTCACTAGATGTGGATGGCGCCAATGATCTGCATTGGATGGCTCACATGACATCAAATAAATATTTATAAACATTAAACCAGGTGTAACCAATTAAAAAATCAGCTGGGTCCGAATAAAGAAAATCATCAAACAGTAAAGGTACGTAGACATTTTTAATGATCTCTCACTTTAAACAGAATTTAACACTGAAATAAAATGAGGTATTTATGCATTCATTTTAGACATTGAATTTTTAAATAGAATAAAAAAATAGAAATTGCCAAAAATTGCATCCCGTGCAGAGGAGCTGACACTTGTATGACTGTATTCCTGTATATCCATTAGTACTTAAAAGACTAGGTTCAGTAAATGCAAATTTTACCTGTAAAACAATGACAGCGTAATTGACGCTTTATGATCTGAAACCTCGTTTGGAGCTGTAATATTATAGATTTTTGAGAATAAAAACTAGCAGATTTGCATAATCAACAAATAACAGAAATACAATTATAGAGCATTCAGTATTGTAAGAAAGCCCACACTGTTTCTGAATAAATACATTATTGTATGGGTTCAGTTCTGTTCCGTTTATTGCTACGTTCACACCGGACGCAGCAGGAGCAGCAAGTTTACATGCAAAGTCAATGGTTGACGGCTTGCCATAGAGCAGCTGAAGCAGCGCGTCGGAAGTGTTTAAGCATCTTGCTGACACCGGACGCAGCAGGAGCAGCAAAATCGCGTCAAGACAAAGCTTTGCAGTTTTCAAACTCACGTCGACTATCACTGTTTATTGTTGTGTGTGAATAACAAGAGACTACAACAAATAAATCAGCCGTACCTCAGACAAAAATTTTTGGATTTAATGTTGTTCATAACACTCGTATTTTGTAAATGAATCAGCCAAACATGCACTTTTCGGCATAACACCGGACCGCGGCCCTCTAATCCGTGACCTCTGCATTAAGCCGAAGTTTGTTTGTTTGTTTTGAACATTACTCGAATAGAAAGTACAGATACTTTTGTGAAAATGTAATGAGTAGAAGTCAGAAATAGGAAGAGAAATAAGAAATGGAGTGAAGCATAGATACATAAAAAGTGTACTTAAGTACAGTAACAAAGTATTTGTACTCCGTTACTTGACACCTCTGGTAGAGACACACAGCAGCACTCAGTGAATATTAACCAGCAGCTACTTTGATAGATGTTTAAGTACAAGTCAGGACAAGGCTTGGATTAAAAAAATAGAAATGTCACTGAACGATCTGTTGATACGGAGATTGTTCATACAGAGTTTTTTCAGCTAAAAATGGCAACAGATTGTGAATTTATAGATTGTAAGTTGGTATTATAGTGCAAGGACTTTGAGAAAACATTGTTTGTTTGTTTGTTTGTTCTTCTTTACTAGTTAAAAAAAATATAAATATATGCTAAAAAAATAGAAAATGCAGAATATCCATATTTTTCTGGATGGATGGATGGAATTGAAATTGTATTTCTAGGCTATATATGATATATCGATTTTGGCATCGGAATCGACTGTTATTCGTTATGAATGTGTTCGGGTTGAGAAGTGTAGGTCCATCACCCACCACCCGAGGGTCCCCACCAATTTTCATAACAAAGTTACACCCTTGGTTGAAACGTAAACTCTTTAAAAGAAAAGCAAAAGATGGACATAGTAGAAAATGTACTCAAAATGTGTTTTTATTTTAGTCCAAAAGTCTAAAAAAAAATAGATGTTAGGTTTCTTCTTGAAGATGGGTAATTTTTTCATCCACTAACATTGCCCATGCAATTTTTCATTCACCTTGTCTCTTTCTAAACCCTTTTTTAGCTGAAACCCGCTCTGACATGGCTTGGTTTGTAAATCCACCACAAGGGGAACAGAAAGTGAGAAAGAAACGAGGTAAGAAAATCCTTTTCTAAGAAAACACTTGAAATCCTCATTTATACATTTAAGTTACCACTGGTGTTGCATTAGTGGGATGGTCAACAACAAAACTTACTACCAAAGTATTCATTTGCTTTTAATCACATTTATAGTTGTTTGTGTTATTTTATTCTATTTGTAAAAGTAGACAAGTAAACAATAGTGTGATAGTAAGAAGTCCTTTAATATCATCCCCAAAGCTGAATTCTTAAAATATCAGTTGTAGAATATATTTATTTGATTTCTGTTATTTGATTTTTGTTATGTTGAAAAAAATATTTTCCATATTTTGAATGATTATCCATTTTTTTATATAGTAAAATCAAAATTAAAGCAACGGCATAATTTCAAATAAACATCTTGTTTAAATTAAAAGAACTGCTTAAATAGCACTGGACTTGACTTTATATTCACCAGATGAGTTTGTTAGTTAAAAAAAGTTTTGGTTTCTTCTTGAAGATAACGCATGTGTTAAACCAAGGTTTTATGCTATGGATATAATATCTAGAGAGGTTGGGGGGGTTCAACACTTTTATAAACACCTTTTTGTAAATATTTCTCATTGTTTAACCACTCACTGCGTCAATTTATTCACAGTAGTACACCATTACATGGCTATGGAACAGATTTAGTTTTTTAGGATGTTTAGGAATTTTGTAATTAATGAAGATAGTTGGAGATATAAATCAAAAAGAATTAATTCAAATTCTTCAGATCATCACTGTTGACTTGTTTCACTTCAGCTAAGCCATCCAATGTAGTATCAATCATGATCTATAGTCAGAGTTAAACTTTGATTAAAGTTAAAACTCTTGGGGTTCAAATGTTTCGCCTTAACTTAATCTTACTTTGCTCCCAAACTAGATTTCTTTAAAACATTCTTTAGAAAGAACAGTGCCCTCCAAAACTAGGTAAAGAATGGGATAATAATCCTTCTGTTAAACACACTTTTTGAGCATAAAAGTATATAGAAAGGAACATAGTGATAAATTAAATATATGCACAGCTCAAGAGCACGTTGGCACATTATGGCTGTTAGTCACAGCTGGGTACAGGAAGCATGGGCTTGGGTTCTTTTTCTTTCACCTTTTCTTATTCATTGCATTTTCTTAATTCTCTGTCTTCCTTTATCTTATTCGTCTGCACGTTATTTGATGCTATCTGCGTCTAGGTATAACTATTTCTTCAGAGGCATGTACGTACATTTCAGCTTTTCACTCACACCTATGGTGAATGTAAGGTTTGTGACATGGAATCTGCATGGAGCTGGCACCAAAGAGAAAAAGTTGAAGATTTTTAACCAGCTTACAAGATTAAATGCAGATGTTGTCTTATTGCAAGAAACCCATAAATCAGCAATAACTGCAAGTGATCTTAACTCATCCGAGTTCCCTGATGTGTTTGTGGCCTGCTATAACTAGAGAGGAGTAGCAATTTTAACCCACAAAAATGTCAGTTTTATAATATTAGACAAAATGATTGAGCCCTAAGGCAGATTCATCATACGTAAAATATCTATTCGTAACTAAAAGTTTTGTATTGTCAGCATATATAGTACAAATGTTGATGACCCCCATTCTTCCACAAACTTTTTCATGCACTTTCAAAGCACGGGAACTGTTCTCTAATTATTGGGGGTGACCTCAACTTTGGTCTAAATGGAGAAATAGACAGGTTGGGACTCAGCGCAGTGGGCAACCATTAAATGTAGTCAAACAATACATGAGTGATTTTGGTCTTTGCGATGCATGGTGATCTCTTCTTCCTAAAAGTAAGGAATACACTTTCTTTTCTAATGTCCATCATTCCTTCTCTCCTTTGGACTATTTCTTAATCAGCAGCTCGCTGCTTTCTGACGTTTCGGTTGCTTTAATCCATCCTTTTGCTCTAGTGATCATGCTCCTGTTACTTAAACCCTAATAAATAAATAAAAAATAGCCCCACAAAACAAGAGCTGGAGATTTAATACATCACTGCTTAAAGATGAAGAATTTCTCGCCCTTTTTCAAGGAAGAGTAGGCCTCATACTTGGAGTGCAATGATTTACCAGGAACATCAGCATCTATACAATGTGAAACAGGGAAAGCAGTGATGAGAAATAAAATTATTTCATTCTTATCTCATATAAAAAAAAGTTAGAACAAAAAAAGATCCAGGAATTGGGGAAAAAATTAAGTTACTAGAAATCTCCCAAGCTAAGGAAAAATTGGGAAAAATCTGTAAAACAAATTTAAAATTAAATGAATATATTGATAAACAAAATAACATTTTTATACAAAGACTTCAAATAGAAAACTTTGAACATAGCATAAGTCAGGAAGTTTCTTAGCTAATCCGCTAAACATAAACAAAGAAAAAACTACGATATTTGCAGTTACAGACTCTGTTGGTAATACATTACAGGACCCTGAGGGTATTAACAACGCCTTCCGAGATTTCTATAAATCAATCGATTTCTGGATAAAATAACTTTTCCTAAATTATCAGAGAGTCAAAGAGTGACCCTGAACTCACCGCTGTCAACAGTTGAACTTTAGGAAGCATTAAAAAGCATGCCAAATAATAAAGCGCCAGGACCAGGGTTCCCTACTGAGTTCATGCAATTCATGCAGTAAAAATATTAAATCCTACATATTGTCTTTAGATGCAGAAAAAGCTTATGATAGAGTAAACTGGATATTTTTATTCGCTACTCTACATAAATTTGGTTTTAGCAATTTCTTTATAAATTGGTTAAAAATCTTATACAGCTTCCCAACAGCCTGTGTCAGGACAAATATCTTCCAGTTTTTGTCTCCAGAGGGGCACCAGGCAGGGATGCCCGCTCTCCCCCTCACTTTTTGCCATTTTTAATTGAGCCTCTAGCAGCAACAATTAGACAAACTAATGTTGTCAAAGGTATAAAATGCATGAAAATAGAGCATAAAATTAGTCTTTACGCAGATGATGTATTGCTTTATCTCCAGCACTCAAACAGTTTCCTTTATCGAGTAATTAGATTACTAGAATCTTTCTCAAAAGTGTCAGATTACTCTATAAATTAGTCTAAATCTATAGTACTACCAATTAATTGCTCTCTACAGAATCCCTCAGGTCTACAATTGCAATCAGGAAATATCAAATATTTGGGAATTACTGTGTCATCTAAATTAGCTGATTTACCAAAACTTAACCACATCCTACTTTTATAAAAGATATAAAATTATAGTCTTAGTTACAGTTAACTACTTATTTTCAATGATCCCCAATAAACCATCATCCAACTGGTTTAAATCTCTAGATTCTTCCATCTGTAAATTTCTTTGGAAAGATAAATCCCCCCGTATCAGCTTAAAGACATTACAGACAACTAAAGACAGAGGGGGACTAGATTTATCTAACTTCCATAACTACTACTTAGCAAATAGACTATAATACATCTCTAATTGGATAAAACAAACTCACTTAGATGAGCCCTGGATAGACACAGAACAGGAAATATGCAGTAATTATGATAATTTCAAATGTGCCGTTTATTAGCTCCTATATCAAGCGGCATTCATGTTTTTAAAATATTAACATCAGCTCTTCCCTGACGATGGGAATGATGGGAATTTCTTAAAATGACGAAGTCATCACTTCTCCCGTGCAGTCGTACACCCATCTGGAATAACACTGGCATTCTACAAAAAAATAATATGATAAACTCCACTAAGTGGGGAGCCCATTCTCCCCGCCCTGCCCCCCTCCACTGGTTGGCGCTTGGGCTGACCGGTGCATTGGTGGTGCTCGGTGTTTGGGGGTGGATGCCCGGGCGGGTACTGGCTCATGGGCCTCGGGTCCCCAGGGCCCATGGCCGGTTCCAATTTGAGGTGGCTGGCTGCTGGTCCCCGTGCTTCTTGGGGCTCTGTCGTTGTGGTGGCTGGGGGTTTTCCTCGGGGCCGTCTCTCCTCCTTCCTTGGTGGTGGTGGTGGGTCTTCACAACCACTATTGAGCATTCTTCCTTTGCGCAAGTGCACTCTCACAAACAACTACAGGTGCTTGGTTCCAGGTACTTAAAGATTTACTTCCATACAGAAAGCCCATATTCTTATCTTCAGCTACCACAGTATACGTGTCAGATAAAATAATACTGCTTATACTTGAGCAATAGTATCAAGGTGTTACTTTATTGTATCTCTTATACTTTATCCATTGGTTGTGCTGTTCTTTTTTCATCTATTTGCAGGTGATGAAGCAGATTGAAGATGTTTTTTCGTTATCTCCCTTTTATCTCCTCTTTCTTTAATCTTTTCTCCTTTTTTCTCTGTTTTTCCTTTCCTGTTTTGCTTACATTGCAGTTACCATAAAATCTGTAACACTCCCTGCATGAATTATAATACAGCTATAGCTGTACTGCTCCACTTGTGAAAACAAAATCTGTTGGGCTCTTTTTGGCATCAAGACAATTATTCTTATTGTCACATCGCCAGACAGGACACTGAAAAAAAAAATACACTTTTTGAACAGTTCCTGTTTGTTAGTTTGTTGCATGACTTCTTTTTAACTTAGGGTATTAGGATACTCTGTATTGCTCACTATTGTTATGAGATAAGATCTCATCAGATAGGATTCAAATACTTAATAAATTGATCATAAGAATCTGTCTAATTTATTCTTCATCTATTTTGTTTATTGATGCCAGATAAACGCCTCAAACCACTCTGCATACTCCTGATCTTTGCAGGATCTTTCCTCAGTACTTTCTACTGTGATACACCAACGAAACTTTTACACACAGTGGAAATATGTATTTATTTCTGTAGTTTTATTTTGGTAAAGTTGTTTGATTAAAATTCATATTACCTCATCCAGGGGTGTTTTCTTTAATTATTGTTGTGCAAATATTAAAGATAAACATTTTCGTAGGGTCTGCAAAGCCTCTTAATCAAAAAGTTAAGCTTTAATTTGTTGCTATCTCCTATAGATGATGATGGTGATGATGATGGTGATGATGATGATGGTGATGATGATGATGATGATGATGATGATGATCAGAAAGAACTGCAGACTCCAAAACTAGGTAAAAACTTTGGATAATGGTCATTCTGTGCACTTTTTGACTTAGACAAACTTTATTGATACTTTGTATACGCAGAGTGTTCACAAAACGAAATTTTGGTAGCAGCTTAGCAGTGAAATGAACATTTACATTTATAAAGTGCAGCGTGATCAAAATGTAAACAATGCAGGAGAGACATGGTGCAAAAGGCATTAATTGAAGGTTCAGAGCAGTGCAAAAATAAATAAATAGACGGTTGAACAGTTCCTGTATGTTCCTTTTGCTTCTTATTTTGAATTCTATCTCTGATCGTTTATGTGTAAATAAGATCAAGCACTAATAAAGCATTAATAAACGATAATAACATATCACAGAGAAACACCTCAAACCTCTCTGCGTACTCCCAATCTTTGCTCAGTACTTTCTATTTTGAGACACCAATAAAATCTTTACACACAGTGGAAATATTTATTTATTTCTGTAGTTTTATTTTGGTAAAATTGTACGATTAAAATTCATATTACCTTACCCAGGGGTGATTTCTTTAATTATCATTGTGCAATTATTAAAGATAAAAATGTTTGTAGGGTCTACAAAAGCCTCCTCATCAAAAAGTTAAACTTTTATTCATTGCTATCTCCTTTAGATGATGCGGCTACTACTACTGCTACTACTACAACTACTACTACTGCTACTACTACAACTACTGCTACTACTGCCACTACTGCTACTACTACAACTACTGCTACTACTGCCACTACTGCTACTACTGCAACTGCTGTAGTAGCAGAACAGCTGACTCCAAGACTTGGTAATCAATGGGATAATGATCATTCTGTGAAACACACTTTTTGAACAGTTCCTGTTTGTTTCTTTTCTTGGCATGAATTCCTTTTTTTAATTATATCTGTGATCTTTCACTCCGCTTTGCTTCTTCACTTCAAAATAACTCCACCAATCATAGTCGCGCATGATTTAACAATCAGGGGGAAATCTGTAGATTCTATCCCCTCACTTGGAACAAAAGTTTGGATCAGAATAAATGATTTTACGGCTCAAAAAAAATAAAGGACAGATATTTTGAATAGTCGTTGTCATTAAAAAACAAACAAAAAAGAAAACAGGACTGTCTTGATTTTCTTTACACTTTAAGTACGGAATGGATGTTTAAGGTTGAATCTATTATAACAAAAACAACTACAACTTTGATTTGAGAACTCATGCTACTGGTCAGTTACTGGCCACATGGCAACAACTAACTCCCTCCCACTCCCTGAGTTTCTCCCATTTGTGGAATATTATGCAAATCTCTAAAACAGTGGTGTCATAAGCACTGGTATGTTGCCTGTTAAAATTGCATTTAAAAAAAGAAAAACAGCAACAGCCGATTAAAAAGGCTAAGCTGAGCCAAAGGGGAGAAAAAACTAGCAGCTTCATAGAAATGTAGTGGAGTAGAAAGTACAATACTTGACCTAAAAATGTAGTGGAGTGAAATTATAATGTTTATGCATTTAGCAGACGTTTTTATCCAAAGCAACTTACAAATGAGGTACCATTAGTGTGAATGATCTTGCCTAAAGACTCACACTGGCAACTCATTCCCCCAGCAGGGATTTGAAGCGGGCCTCCTGTGTGCAAGCCAGGTGACTTACCACTTGAGCCAGATTTAGTATAGCTTATAAGTACGTCCCCAAACATTTACTCAAGTAAAGTAAAGATACTCAAAAATAGAACTTAAGTACAGTAATAAAGTAAATGTACTTTGTTACTTTCCAACACTGGTTACGTTTCTGTTTGAAGAAGGGTCCTTTTTTTATCCACTAATGTTGCCAATGCAGTTTTTGTTTACCATGGGAACAGAAGGTAGGAAGGTAAAAAGGTAAGAGAAGTGTTGCTCTGAACACTGCTCAACCGGAACTACAAAGTGAGGGGAAGACACAGCGGTTAGTGCAGGCTCAGTGGGGAATTTGACTTGTGAAACTTGAAGAGGTTTTGGTTGCCGACTCAAATTTGTTGTATCCTTGACTCCTCTCTGTGTGCAGTGGTTCCAGTGTTTGTCTGATTTGGTGGAGGGCGGAACAGGTTTTACCCAGAATGCGGTTGATAGTTGGAGAACAGAGATACTGACTGCCACTCAGATTTCCTGCGGTACTTGAACGGGTCGATGTGGAGAATATTCCCTTTCTCAGTGGAAAGCTCAAACGATCTCTTGGGAAAGTGGATCCAAACCTCCTGTTTGAATCCCAGCTCAGTTTGAAGCTCAGTTTATCCTTCCAGGGTGTGAAGGTCCGAGAGATCCAGTTAGCAGGACAACTGCTTGCCGAGAGGCAAAGTCAAAACAAAGTTAAACTCAGGTTGACAAAAACTCAGCTTGGCTAGAGTACCCTAAACTGGCAACACTCTGGTGTCAAAGCAGTGGCAGTCAGCAGCTTAAGAACACTCAGTTTAATGAGGAAACCATCAGCAGGTGTGTGAGGAGGCGGACCAGAACCAGGCGCCTCCTAGTGGATGAAGGGAGACAAACACAGAAAAAACAGACACAAAACAGGAGTCCTGACATTCAGTACATAAAGCTTTTCCACAGTGATAGAGCAGCAGCTTATTAGTGAAATGAACGTTTCCATTTATAAAGTGCAGCGTGATCAAAATGTAAACAATGTAGGAGAGACATGGTGCAAAAGGCATTGATGTGGAAGGCTCGGAGCAGTGCAAAAATAAATAAATCAACAGTTGAACAGTTCTTGTATGTTTCTTTGCAGCAAGACTTCTTTTTTTATTCTATCTGTGGCTTTTTTGTGTGTAAATAAGATCATTTAATAATAAAATAATAAGAAATAATAATAACAATTTTTCTAAATGCTTATTATTGTTTCACTCATCACTGCTTAATTTACAGAAGTTCACAGAAGTAAACCATTTAATTCCTATGGACATAGAACAGATTTAGTTTTTTTGTTTTAGTTCTTTAGAAAGAACAGTACCCTCCAACACTAGGTAAAGAATGGGATAATAATCATTCTGTTAAACACACTTTTAGACCAGTTCCTGTTTGTTTTTTGTTTTTTTCTTACATGACTTCTTTTTAACACAGAGTATTAGTATACTCTGTATTGTTCAGTATTGTTATGACTATCTCATTTGTTTGCAGGCTTGCTTGCTGTAATTTTATCTGTCGTAATGGTGGCGCCTGCTATAATTGTTGTAATACTTTTTCGACGGAAACTCCTCAAGAAGGAAGGTGAGGAATACTTTGTAAAAATATTCTTGTCGACGCTCCTCTATAGAAATAAAATGTATTCGCAGTTTGATGATTTTTATTTTTATTTTAGCAGTTTAGTAAAATGTACAGATCTGTGATTTATAAAAAGTGACCATGAAATTATTTTCCAAGACGTAACACCTGGTAAAACAAAGGTTTATATTTAAATCCTCTCTATCTCAGGGTGTTGTGTTTCAGAGGAAGAAGCAGATCACAATGGAGATGTTCAAAACACAGAGGTCTGTATATATGCCTTATTTAAATGCAAAAACAGAAAAATATATCTTATCACTGCTCTAATTCTTTCAAATTGTTGTTTCATTCTCCAGATAAATTATGAAAATCACCAATATGAGGAGATACAGAGACAATGCGGAAAAGCAAACACAGTCTCTCCTGGTTATTTTACAGTAAACCTACCAGTAGAACAGCTGCATTAAACCGGTGACAATATCCATGACAACAGTTCCGCTGAAAATACAAATGGATCTTCCATCTTGAATGAGAATATTGAAGGTGCAGGAAAGACTCCAGCAGAGACAACTCTCTACTCTACCATTACAAACCTTGGAGAATAGTGTAGTCAATTAGCATGGCTCTCCCAAGCATAATTAAAAGGTTTCATGATAAGCAGTGCTTTTTAACATAAATATATATTTGATAATGTTGGAATCATTACCTTTACAGATAACCAAAAGTGTTTTTTTGTTATTGATGTTTGGATCCAGCTTGATGCACAGATTAGGAAAGAACAGTCTAAACTCATCAGAGGAACCCAAGCCTAAGAGGAACAGTCTGATAGTGACACACTTATACCGTCTATAAATATGGAAAACCTACCAGAACTCCCTGAAGCAAAAAGCAACCAATTTTAAAAGATTATTTTTGTTTCTTTCAAATAATTAGATTTCTGAGTTTTACCCAAGCCTTTGGGTAGCTCTTCACATAGCCTGTGTTTCTGCTGTGCCTGCTGCATCTTCAAAGCTGAGCTTCTCCAAAGCTAAAATGAATGAGATCTTTAGAAGAAAGACTGAGAGAACTGGCAGTTGTAACAACAGAGTTGGCCACCAGATGTCATCATTTTTATTTACAGTCAGAAAACCAGGAAACACGGCTTTTAAGGAGTGAGTGGAGAAACATTCTGAGGTTAAATGTGTTTGGACAGATATGTTTTTTTGTCTAGTTAAAATTTTGCATATACTTATATACATTTAGATTTAAAGACTAATTATTCAATAATTCACTTGTAATTTTTGATTCTGAAACAATTTTTACCTGGTTTCAGGTAATGTTTTATTTACCACATTATAGTATGTGCTTGATATTCTTTTGTTCATTTTATATGATGTTTATTTTTGTTAAATTTGTTTTTATTACTCTCATTTATCCCAGTTTGTATTTGTTGCTATGGTTGCACCATAAACTTCTTTTTTGCACATTGTTGTTGCATTATTTTAGAACCATGAGTATAAACCAGGTGAAGCTTTTATTCTAAACACATGGCACATTAGTTAAATGTGTTACTCTTGGCAACACTAGATAATGTACCGTATAGCAGGGGTATTCAGTTAAACTCACTGAAGTCCAGTTATGACATTTCCTCCTACCAAATACAAGTGGAACTCCAGCTTTTTTTCTTTTATGCTTGTGCTAAGGTATGTTTGCGTTTTCACTCATAAGTAAGTGCACGTTTTGATAAACAATTAGCTTTTTTAATTAATAAAAAATAGCATTCTCACAGAAATTAAATGCTGGGAATTATCAGTAGGGTTGGGCATCAGTTATATGTGAACAATTCTGATTCCCGTTTCAATTCCAGCTCCTATTGATTCTTGATTTCGATTCTTTTAAGAAGGAGAATCATAAAAGTGTGCTTGTTATTAATGAGGTGGCTAAAGCAGAGATTTGTCTCGATCAGAAGGTGTGAACTTCTCAATAAAATTAAATTTGAATAATGTGAACATTTTTTTGGATTTTCACATAGTTATTTTCAACCTCAATAAATGGCATACCTAAGAACTATAATATAAATCTTATAAACATAAAAAACATAATTAAAACACATTTAGACATATCCAGTGTCTGAAAAAGCACAGCAGCAGAAGGGAATCTTGACAGTTTCTCATGCTGACTCCAACGACGTTTCAATAAGTCGGCCATGCGCCGTCCATTGCATAATCATGTTGCCAGGGTAGGAGAAAGCCAACTGGTCATTTCTTTATTTAACTATTTTAAATGTCACTGCAAAAACAAATAGTGTGCACACACAGCTGTAGAATCTTCTTTGCTGATTTTAGGCAGCTTCTATTTCCGGTCAGCAGACCAGGAGATATTCAGTTTTAATTATTTATATAGCGCCAATTCACAACACATGTCATCTCAAGGCACTTTACAGTTCACCAGATCATAGTGTCAAATCGATTCAAAGTTTTCTATCAAAAGAAAACCAGTTGATTGCATGTACTCATTGACTTGAACGCAATCCCTCACACTAAGTTTGCTTGTAGAAAAAGTGGAGAGGAAAAACTCCCTTTTAACAGGAAGAAACCTCCAGCAGAACCAGGCTCAGTGTGAGCGGCCATCTGCTGAGGCCGACTGGGGTTCAAGGAGACAGAAGCAGAGATACAAAAAGCAACTGTAAAAGGCGTCCCCATCCAGGAAACACACAGCCAGGCAGACGAGCTCTGAGCCAGCTCCCATGTCAGAGGAGGAAGAGAGCACATTCAGTCACAGTCAGAGAAACAGGACTACACTGGAAAAACAGGCCGATCTCCAACATCTATAAACAAAGGTGTTGATTAAATATAAACTAGAAAGTAGAGATCATTTAAAAAAAATCTAAATGATTCTGGGAGGATTGAAAGATTGGAACCGGTTCAAATTGATTGTCAATGCCCAACCCCAATTATGAACAACATCTCCAGACTCATTGAGGAACAGCAATAAGGATGGTGCTATTTAAATATTAGCACCAAGCTGTGCAGGTAATGATATGCAAATATTCCTGATTTTCTGGCTTCAGATGAAGCTGTTTTCCATCCAATAATGTCTTGTTATCTCTCTTTATGTTGCCCTAAAATCCATGCTACCTTGAGTGGGCATTAATTTGCATGTTGCTAGGCTGTAAATGTATCCTTGATGAGTCTGGTAGATCTGTCATACTGGGCTTCCAGCTAAGATAACATGCCTGTTCTTTGTTACTTGTACTGGATGTGACCATTCAGAGCATATGAGAGACATGTGTTTTGAACTTCCTGATGAAGAGATCAACATACATTTATATGTCCATTTATCCTTAAGCCACGTTTTCTGCATCAACGTTGCTCCTTACTGAACAAACCATGCTGTCGTCTCTACCTCTCGTGCTCTGCTGTTGTGAGCTCAGAGCCAAAAGGTTTGATTGGTATGGGAGCAATATTGTTGCAAAATCATTTGCACAGGTGTGTGGAGAGTTGTGTCTGTATCTCGATTTGTGTGTATGCTGCGGGTGTGTGCGATGTAAAATGTGTAAATAAACCTGGAAATGTTTAAGGAAAGTTGTGTGTCTGTAAAATAATCTGCAAATGTGTAAAACTACTTGTGTGTGTTATCTGGTTTGCAAATGGATAAAAAAATCAACAAATCTGTATTCAGATCTACAAATGTGTACTAAGATTTGCAAACGTGTACAAAGATTTGAAAATGTTTAGATCAATGTGTAAGCCCACACAGAGAAACTTATCTCTGAAACATTTCCGCTTCAAGACCCAGAAATACAGATAAATCATTGGTTACAATTCAAGCCTTTTTTCAGTTGGCTCTCCTCTTTACATGTGTGATTTTTACAACACTTCTGTTGTTTGAAATCTGCAAATGTGCAGAGAGGATTCATATGTGTAATATCTGGATTCGATGCCCTGAGCACTGGCTCACAAGCAGCCTCTTCTTTTTTTTTTTTTTTTCGGCTTTGGAAGTTGACATGGCAAGGAAAGATGGCTGCTAACAGCGAGATGGATTGGACATTTGAGGCTACAAATAATCTATGGGTAAACATGGATTAACAAATGCAAACAAACAAATGCAATTTAACAATTTATAATGGAATACAAATGTGAAGTTGACATGGATAGGGTAATTTAGGTAATTAGTGAAGCTAATGCAAAGGACCGTTTTCTACCAGCCGTTAGCTCCATCCCTCTTGCTCTTTTAAGAGGAGAAGGCACAAAAATTATGGTAACCAGACGTCTCCAATTTGCTGAGACTGTCCTCGTTTTGGACAATCTGTCCGCAACTACAGCTGTCCCTGGAAATGTCCCGGATTTGACTGTTTTATGAATGGAAGGGGGGGGGTGTAGACTGTTATTACGGTAGAAAGAGCGTGTGAGCATGCTGCACTCAAAACAGCTGTTAGCTTACGGGAGCACATAAGCTAATAGATGAGGAAATAATTGGCTAAAATGTTTGCTCCCATAGATTGACTCTACTAAGCAACTGGAGTAGGTGGAACCTCAAATGAACACAGGGTGCATCTCAGCCTGCCTAATTGTACAAATACTTAATGAACATTGTCTGTCTTAACGAGTTTCTCAGATGTGCGTGGTTCTGGACAGACCCTTCCCTTGTTCAGGATTCAGAGTGAGGTCCACCAGAGGATGGCTGTTTTATAGGATGATGTAAACAGCCCTGCCAAAGGTGCAGAGAGTTTATTATTGGTTTTTGAATTTTCTGATAATATGACTGTGTGATTAGTTGTATTCCACATATAATTGGGAAACATGGAGGGACGCATGGATGCTTGGGTCCACTCTTTCAAAAGGCCAGGCCTGCTTTTTGTTTTCTCACATAAAGAAAGAATCATTCAAACTGCTGTGTGGATTTAAAGCTACAGTGTGTAATTTTCAGCGACATCTAGTGGTCAGATTGCAGACTGCAGCAACATGAACATATCCCCCCCACCGCTTCTCCCCCCCAACAGTACGGCGAGCGTTACGGGACAAAATGTCTTCCACGACGTCCGCATCACATACCTTCTCAAGTGATGAGGTTTGTTTACATAGATAATTTTACAGATAGTATTTCATTAGTCTGTGTGTTCAGTACCGTCTCAGTTCATCTCTCTCAACTTCCCGTAGTTACTTTCGAGCGTAATGGGCGATCTCGCAATCGCTAGTTTGTTGGCTCTGCGCTGCCGTAGCGCAAAGATGTCTGCCTCCAATTATATGTAATAACGAATTCTAAGGCAACACAAATATTAAGGTTAAGAGGCTGAGCTCGTAGATGATGATAAATAACATAGTTATGTATAATATATTACATTTCTGACTGTATATCCCTGTAATTATTACTCACTGTAGCTTTAAAAGGGGTGGAGTGGAGTGTCTGGGGACCTCTTTTCACAACTATACCAACAGAGGGTTTGTCTGGAACACCATCTTCAACCCCTTTTAGGTTTAAACTTGAAACTTGAAAATAACTTCAGCATGCAAACTATTGTGTTACAGTTCTTTTCAATTAACATCCTGCCATACAGTTACAGGCTTTGGCTTTATTATAACTACTTTTAGTTAGGTGACTCTGGAAAGTGTTTGCTGCCATTGGAATGGACATTAGGAGTCTTCATAGTAGGCATTTGGATGTTTTACTCTTTCGTCTGTTTGGTTCTTTTAAGGTTTTCTATCAAGTCATTTATTTTTGTCAAATAATCTGCCATAATAAAAATGTAATTAAGCACAGCTAAACATATTTCAAGATATTACCTTTTGATGTAAAATAATACATTGATGAACCAGGGTATAGGTCCCTAACATTACCTTTTCCTTCAAGCAACAGACAGACACAATGATTTTCACTTATGTACAGCAATATATTTTTGTGACACAGATGGAGATTTCTTAATATATTTGTGATAATAATAATAATAATAATAATAATAATAATAATAATAATAATAATAATAATGGAAAGAAAGAAGGCTGCCAGTGAATTTTTGGTGTTACTATTTGCTTGATGAGTGAAACAAATCTTCAACACCCCATTCTTTACAGTGTAGACTGGAGATTCCTTTTAGGAAAACTGTGAATCAAGAAAAGGGCTGTGTTAGGAATCCAGTTTGTGTGGGTTGTGTTTTTTGTTTGTTTTCCTCCACCACCAGGTGGCGCCTGGTTCTCGTTGGCCCTCTCACACACCTGCGGATGGTTGACTCATTACCGGAGGACTCTTAAGCTGCTGACTGCTACTACCAGAGTGTTTGCCAGTTTTGTTGAGTCAAACTGAGTTTTTGACAACCTGAGTCTTAACCTTGTTGTTTTTGTCTTTGCCTCTCAGCAGGAAGTCATCCTGCAAACTGGATGTTTGGACCTTCTCTACCTGGAAGGATCATCTGAGCTTCAAAATGAGCTGGGGATTCAAACTGGAGGTTTGGATCTACTTTTCTCCAAGGGATTGTTTGAGCTTCACACTGAGGAAGGGATTCATCTCCACAAGAAACCGTTCAAGTACTGCAGGAAATCTAAGTGGCAGTCAGCTCCTCCTTTCCTCAAGTACAAACCTCAACCTGGTTAAACCCTGTCGCCCTCCAACGAGCAAGTCTATCAAGTCCATTACTGGAACAACCCACACCGACTGGATTCAAAGAAAGACACCTTTTTTCTGGAAACGTGACTCCTTTTGCCTTTATTCCCTTTTTCAAATAAAAGATACAAATTTCCCAGAGAGCCTGAACTAACCGCAGAGTCTTCCCCTTCACTTTTCAGTCTCGGTTCACTAGTGTTCAGAGCAGCACTGGACTCCTCTCTACCAACTCACAATAAACGTGTTAAACCTTCCCCTGGTCTCTCTGTTTGGTTTTCTGCATGTGGGTCAGATCTTAGGATAAAATCATGACAGGCTCTCTAAATTTTTGGCCTTTATGGAAGATTTGAAGCCATTAGGCTCCATTTTTCAATTTTCTTTCTGCCAATCTGCTAGAAATTGACATATAAACCACTGCATTTTACATTAATGCCTTTATGACCCATCAGTGTTTTGTTTTCTGAGGTACTTAAGGAATGTATATTTATGCAGATATCCCAAAAGATCTCTATAGACAATTTCAAATTCACATAAAATCTTTGGTTTTTAAACTTGGGCTTAAATGGAAACAAAGGATTGCAAATCCCCAGTGCATCAGCCTAACTTTGCCCCACCTACAGCCCATCTCCTCCTTCAAACTTAGATTATTCTTAGACCCGCTTATCTTCCGACTTATCCACCACCATTGCCCGGGCCCCAGGGGGACGACTACCTTAATCCTCTTCCAAAGTTATTCATGCAAGCTCATGTCGATTAACAGCATGATGTCTTTTGCTGGGGTCCGAGAGCCAAAGAACTTACTTCATTCATATCAATAAAACCTTTCTAATAGCTTCTTTTCTCAGTTTGAGTCTCTCCATTTTTAAGTCCATTAATAGAGATTTTTGACACACTGACTTAATGTCCACAGTGGATCATTAATAGTGACAAAGCAATGAACAGATGTTTGCCTCCAGCATAGTAACTCCGTAATCTGAGTTCGATGGATTGTGTAAACGTTGAATGGAGAATGGAGCCCTTGGACTAATCTCTGAATGTTATCCTTGTTTGTTCAAATTATAAATTATACACATGAAAAAGTTTGGGCACCCCTATTAATCTTAATTATTTTTATTTCTAAATATTTGGGTGTTTACAACACCCTAAATACCCTTAACTACTTTTCACTGACTTACTGGAGCAAAAAATTGGTTTGGTAACTGCATTAAGATTTGAACTTCATAGCCAGGTGTATCCAATCATGAGAAAATGCATTTAAGGTGGCCAGTTGCAAATTGTTCTCCTGCTTGACCCTCCTCTGAAGATTCATCATGGACATCTCAAAACAAATCTCAAATGATCTGAAAACAAAGATTGTTCAACATAGTTGTTCAGGAGGATACAAAAAGTTGTCTCAGTGAGTTAAGCTGTCAGTTTCCACTCTGAGTAACATAGTAAGGACATGGAAGACCACAGGGACAGTTCTTGTTGAACCCAGAAGTGGTAGGCCAAGAAAAATATCAGAAAGGCAGAGAAGAATGTTGAGAATGTTCAAGGACAACCCACAGACCACCTCCAAAGATCTGTAGCATCATCTTGCGGAGTCCGGCGGAGTCCTGTAAATTTCGTAAATAGGACGGCGGAGTCCTGTAAATTTCGTAAGAAGGTTTTCACTTAAAAGGAGTGAACTTGACTGTGAAAAAGCCCTGAGAGATTGTAGACCCTTCTCGGGCAGTAAAATAGAGCAAAAGGTGTCCTAATTGGGGAACAGACCCCCGAAACAGTCTGTGAAAATAGGACTTTTGTGTCTATAAAGGTGGGAAAGTAAACTAGGCCTTAAAAGGAGTGACTGTGTGAGTGTGTGTGTGTGGGCATAACTGAACCTTTAGGTTCTGTTGTTCCATACTAAAACAGCAGGAAGAAATACAGTACAACTCTTGTGGATGCAGAGGCAAGAATTTTCCACCTGAAAAGGTTGAAGTGAAAATTACCACAATGGTATCTTAAAGCTACAGTGTGTAATAATTACAGGGATACACAGTCAGAAATGTAATATATTATACATAACTATGTTATTTATCATCATCTACGAGCTCAGCCTCTTAACCTTAATATTTGCGTTGCCTTAGAATTCGTTATTTATAATTACATAGGAGCGGGTCTCGCAGCCATGGATGCAGACATCTTTGCGCTACGGCAGCGCAGAGCCAACAAACTAGCGATTGCGAGATCGCCCATTTCGCTCGAAAGTAACTACGGCAAGTTGAGAGAGATTAACTGAGACGGTACTGAACACACAGACTAATGAAATACTATCTGTAAAATTATCTATGTAAACAAACCTCATCACTTGAGAAGGTAGGTGATGCGGACGTCGTGGAAGACATTTTGTCCCGCAACGCTCGCCGTACTGTTGGGGGGGAGAAGCGGTGGAGGGGAGATGTTCATGTTGCTGTGGTCTGCAGTCTGGACGTTAGATGTCGCTGAAAATTACACACTGTAGCTTTAGGCATTGTCCTGTTGAAATAAACCAGTGTCTTAGAATACCCCAGGTGTTACAACCACACTGGTCCAAAACACTCAAAATGGGAAGTGGGTCTAGTAAAGTAAAACCAAGAGACGAACTAAAGAATAAAAACTGGAATGGTGGAACAGTGACTGCAGAGCTGACTCCAGCTGAAAACCTTCCTCCAGGGCCTGCTTGGTCTCCAGCAATATTAGGTTATAAACAAATGTAAAGAGCCCGCCATTGTTTTATTGGAGCATGAGAGGGAGTCAGTGCGTGGAGAGTTATAGCTGCAGGGAAAGAAAAGTGTGTAAAAGAGATATGCGATTCAGAAGATAAGGGAGGATGTGTTTGTGGAAAGCAAGAGGGAGCAGAGTGCTAGAAGCAATTTCTGATGGACATGCAATGTAGAATAGAAGGTGTAGAGAAAATTATTAGAAAGAGTAGATGGAGTTTTTTGTTCCAAAGATATGGCAAGGCTTTGAAATGGGCTTAAATGAGTCCTTCTAACTCCGGTAACCCCCCATTTGTAATTCTTGGAGATGCTGGAGTCTGTTAATACAATTTGTCTAGAGGTTGATGGTGTAAGACATTTTTTCTTTATAACCTTACAAAAAGTAATTACTATTAAACATCCACAAACATACATCGTATCAAATGATGAAGATGGTAAAAACATGAAGGTGGTGTACCATAAATAAAAATGTTGATTGTTTAAACTATATACATTACAATGTCCAGAAGTTAGGAAACTGGACCCAAAGTGGTTTTGAAGCTGTACATAGACAACTGACTCACTCATGGCTTTCCAAATTAGAGTAACTTTAGACCTGTTGTTAGCAGAAAAAGGGGGAGTCTGTGCTATATTCAGCGAGCAATGCTGCACTTTTATCCCTAATAATACAGATTCGCATGGCAACCTGACCATAGCCCTGGAGGGCCTCAGGTCATTGAATGTTAAAATTAAAGAGCATTCCGGCATGGACACATCTATGTGGGACTCAAGGTTGGACACGTTTGGCAAATATCAGTCCTTGGTGTCCTCAGCCTTAGTGTCCATAGCTGTGTTTGCCGCCATCTTGACCTTGACTCTGCTGCTGTCTAATTCCCTGTATTCGCAGCCTCATTCAGAGCCTTATATCCACAGCTATTTCTTCTCCGCAGCAGCAGTCTCAGATATATCCGCTCCTCGCCCACACAGACTCTGCAGATGAAGATGATGACAATCAGAATGTGGCAACATTGTTTGCACACCATGAGTTAATTCAAAGTCCCTCTGAGTGTAAGTGTTAATGTTTGTGTTACTTTATGAGCTAATAGTCAAACATCATTCCTGAAGTGACTACTTAGTAAAATCTGTAATACTTTAATCAACTGACATTATACACCATACACAGGGGGGGAATGTTGGAATAATTACTTATAAGATACTTAATGTTTGTTCTTATGATGTATAATGTGTGACATATTACTGTTCCAGAGAGGTGTTGCACAAGCAGTATACGTCAAATCTCAGGAAGTATTACTCAAGCTTAGCAAAACCAGCCGTTCTTGGAACATTTGACCGCAAGACATTTAAATGCAAATTGAATTGTTCACTGAGGCTGCAAATTGAATTGTCTATCTTGTTTCCCCTTCCTTTAGCGCAGCACTCAGCTGTGTAACTAGGGAATGCCCTAACTTTAATAAATTGTAATGCGAAAGCTGAGACCGGCAGAGTGGGTTGGAGATTGTAACTGCATGGTCTCTTTCTACTCTCCTCGCGAGTAAAAAGAATTCTGACTCTGTGTCTTTCTTTCCTTGTTTTACAGTGCTTTAGGTGTTTGAACCTGTAGGGTTTTGCACATTTTCTGTTAGTCCAATAAACCTCAATTCAATACTGAAATATTACTGTGTAATATAAATGGAGTATCGAGTCCATGAAAATTATAAGATGTAGACAGCTTTTTAAATTATATAACTAGGCCTATCCCCAATTTCCAAAAGTCTAGATATACATTTCAGCAATTAAGACTATAATTATATTTTATCAACAGTAATATTTCATAAGTGTCATAAGAATGACTTCAATTGACCATTTTTTGCTCTTTTAGTTCTTGATATTGACAACATATTGCTCCCCTACGTTTCAGGTCAGGTACCAGACATTTCCAGATATCTCATAGTTTTTACATACAGAAAACAATCATAAATCAATGCAAGTTGTTAAAACAGGTTTCGTGTGGATCCTTAAAATGTCTTAAAAGTAATTGAATTCTTCAATATAAAAATAAGGCCTTAATTGGTATTAAAATGTCTTAAATCAGTCTCTCATAGGTCTTAAAATTGTCACCAAGTCATAAATAAGATTTTATTTTAGTAATTCATATCAAAAAGTAAAATAATTCACGATAATTTTTGGACATTTACCTAATGGCTTCGCTGTAACCATTAATAGTTCCATCCTGACAGCAGAACCAATTAAAAAAAACAACAACATTGCAAACAGACCTTAGAGTGATGCGCCAAAAACTTTTTATCTGGATAATGTCGGGAAGTGTAAATTCATTGAAAATTGGCTATCCAGCCAAGAGTTTTCTGCATGGCTAAAAACAGTACCGACAAATGTATAAGGGGAATGGCGTATTTTGAGCAAGAAGTCATTCAAGCTCGGCACGATGGGAATCAAAGGTGTGGAGTCAGACATCTGACAGCAGCAGCTATTTCTCAGTTCTGTTCCAACATTGTCTCTGCAAGGCCTCTACAGCACCTCTAATGTCACAAAAAGCACCAGTAGCACCAAATCTCCGGATAATGTTTGGTGGTTCACCTACAATGAAAGCAGAGCTATTATGGACTTTGAATCGGTATCAAAACAAAGTTTATGAATTCCATTCATTAGTTGTTAAAAATATATCTGTTATTAGCGTTTTTTAGCTTTCTTCTTATATGGTACGTTTTTAAAGATTGTAAACATTTCTACTGGAACAGAAAGTAATGGTGTATGTCAGAGGTCATCAACAGGGGGTCCGTGACCACCAGGGGGTCCACAGAGGTACTGCATGGGGGTTGTGAAAGTTTAGGTTGATTAGACTTTTTTTTCCCCCCACTAATTGAAATATCTTTAAATACACATTAAGATGAATTAAACACACTGTAGTAAACATACAGATAAATGGAGGCAGAAGATGTGTTTCAGTCATCAATGCACACATTCAGCAACACACAGGAGCTCTTTCAAGCTGGGCACCGTTTCATTCACAACACCTGCCCCATCAAACAGGAATCAGAATCAGAAATACTTCAATAAACCCAGGGGGAAATTACTTACATTACCATATTCCATATTCTGTAATAGAGTGACTATAGGACCAGTTTGATAGAACACAATTTCATGCAATATATATAATTAGGGGGTCCCCACTCCATCTCACCATCAGTTTGGGGGTCCTTGGCCTTGACAACGTTGAAGACCTGAACGACCATATAAATTTACGTAAACGTACGTCAGGGATGACGGACGTGTCATCTGTCCAATGATTGGTCGGAGTGACCTTGAAGGCGGAGCCACGAGCTGCCGTGGAGGCTGGGAGTCTGCTGACCGGATGGTGACAGAAGTTTCACTGATAGTCGGTTACTTTCACCATGCTTTAACTCTTAACCCTAACAGATTCATGACTTTACAATTTTTTAACTGTGTCTTTATGAATTAGTTTTTAAAAAGTAACGGCTGTCGGCCCCGGAGCCATCTGGAAACTTTTCCCTCTTTTCCCTTTGGAAGAGTAATCCCAAAAAAGCAAACCAGCGAGGTGTCTGGGATAAAGCCCACAGGGCTCAGCGAGGCGCCGCTATGGGAAACCGGGGGATGGAAGACCTCATTCCTCTCATCAACAAGCTTCAGGACGCCTTCAGCTCAATCGGCCAGAGCTGCAACTTGGACCTGCCGCAGATAGCGGTGGTGGGCGGGCAGAGCGCAGGGAAGAGCTCGGTGTTGGAAAATTTCGTTGGAAGGTCCGTACACTCCGGTTTTCCATTTTAATTCTTTGTTTATAACAGTCAGCTACTGTTGGTTTGTTTTTAAACATTTACAAACTTAAATGCTAAAACAAAAATCCCCTATTAAGCTGTTGGCTGTCGGTTCCTTCCAGTTTCTAACGTTTTTTCCCCCTTAAGCTACTTCTTTCCATTCTTGAGCTATTCACAGTTCTTTCCTACGAAGTTAACGTATAAATACATACATTTATCAGGCAATGGCTTTTCTGCCAAATTACCGTAAAAGCCCTTCACATTTGACTTTAATAATGGATGTCTTTGATCAGAAAAGTCAAAAATGACCTCATGAGTGTGTGAGTGATCTAATTAAGGCAGTGAGGGGGCCCCTATCAACCATATCCTGTCAAACATTCACAAAGCCTGCTTTATCATCAAACTGCCTGGCAGTAAACGCAGACCTCACGTCACATAGGTCACTGTTTGAATTTCAGGGGTGTGGCACTAAAAGCTCAGTTTGTAGATTTGCTGAGGTCATTGCCAGATAACAGCTTATCATACACTCCCTCAAATAGAAACTGCTGAGAAGTCTTGTGTTTATGCTTTAGGCTGATTAAAGAAACCAGAAACAAAAACATGAACCAGAACTTTGTAGTAAAGACCGTTTTTTTGGAGAATCAGAAGTGCAAATGATGACAAATCTATAATTATTGCAGAAATGAATGTTTTTAATCGGATGTTAATAGACGGGTCAGCAGGAGGTTTGTTAATCTTAACTAGACTGCGGTGTCTAATAGTGAAAGTGGATGAGGCAGCCATGTCTCCAGTCTTTTTCCCAAAACCCCTTTTGTTTCTGAGCTTCACAGCAGCCACACAGGGACACAGTGGAAGCATTGATGTGTCTTCGCCCGGGTCGTCAGTCATGTCACCAGCTGCGCAGTCATGTGTATATGACACACTGGGTACCAGATACCCACAAAGATTCTAGCTGTTCCCATGTTTGGTAATCATGTAGGGACGTAATTGCTGGCCTCTAAGATCAGTGTGTTTGTTTTTTAGTGAGAAGCTCTGAGATCCTGACCGGTCCAGATTTCTGTTCTCCTTCTTTATCGTTTACAGAGCCTCACAGATGTATTCATACCTCTTTGAGTTTTCTGAAAATACCTCAATGAACCTATAAGTATATTACGTTGCACACACATCCATGTGTAATTGTGAAGCAGAAGGAAAATTATGGTTTTCAGTATTTGTTATATTAAGATGACAGTGTGGCGAGCATTTATATTCGGCTGGTCGGGGTCGATTCTTTATCGGACCACATTTTCTTCCAGTTACAGCTTTAACTTTTTAGAGGTCTCTACCAGCTTTTTAGACAGAATCCTTCAGTCAGATTGGACAAAGAGCTTCTGTGGAGATTGATTTTTAAGTCTTGCTGCAGATTTGCAATTGAATTTAGGTCAAAGACTTTAACTAGGTTGTTCCTCTACATAGATATGCTTTAATTTGTCATCCAGTGGGGTTTTATCGAAGCAAGTCATTTTCATATGTTTTTCTTGTGTCCCTAAATGGTCTGGAGACAAGCTATATGTAGTATTTCTTGGGTTCCTTCATGCCACTCTTCTTTAAAGGACAGATTTGTGGAAGCTAATAGACAACAGATTATCCCTCCTGAGCTGAGATTTCTGTTGCTCCTCCAGAGTAACTGTATACTGTTTCACTGTCACTGATCAGTGCGCTCCCTCCTGTACTGTATGTTTTAGACAGATGGATTGTAATCTTTTTGTTCCTTTTCTTTATCCTCAGACCTTCAGAGGACAGCTGAGTTTACTCTTAGATTAAAAAACATATGTGGATTTTTTTTTACTGTTTTGTGATAGTAAGACAACGAAAAAGATAAAAAAACGAATGGTCATAAATATTTTTGCATCTCACTGCATGCATTGATTCACTTTTCTACCATAAAAGAACAATCCGTTGAGTAACTTAACTCACCTAACAGACATTTTAAATGTTAAAGTATTATGCCATCAAATAAAAAAGGTTAAAGAAAAAATGTGTCTATTGGTGAAAATATATATGAAATGATTTAAAGCCGACCAGCCATTGATCCACTCATCAGTCCATCCACTTGTTAAGTCTGCATAATAGCGTTGTCCCAAAAAAATCATTGTGAAATTGTTCAGAAAGGGCCTTTTTGTATGATTTAGTATATTAGTGACCAAATGATCTGGCATAAGTGACAGGAGTAGAGATGAGGAAACAGGATGGGATTCATGGTTGTGCAACATCCTCACTGCTCAGTCAGCACTGAACGTTAGGAGTAGTGGTAACATATGCATCCAGTAATGACTTCAGTGCACGTATGAAGGGTTCTCTAATTGCTCTGGTTGCCTTCTTTAGAATAAAACCCTGTTGACCCGGCAGTAAGAAGGACAGAAAAACAAACATATTCTCCTCGCCTGGAGAAATGTGAGCCCAGTGACCTGGAAATGATCAGAACTGTATTGAGCAGAAGTTTCCATTCTGATGAGCATGTGCACAGTGAATAGGGGTAATGCTTCAGTTCAGTTTATATAGTGTTAGTTATCAGCTGTTGTCCTTTCAGAGAACTTCAGAAAATAAGAAACACAGTTCCAGCTCATATGTAGTCGTACAGAATCTGACTGGTCCTCATTTAGGTTACATCCATTTGATTCATTCCAGTAAAATCCAGTCGTTCCAGATGCCTTCACGATCATATCCCATTACATGCGGTTCAGTTCGTGTCAAATATCCCAAGGTAAAGTCAGAGCTAGTTGATGCTTTTATGCAGATGAGTAAAAACTTCCTGTCTCTAGAAGCCCATTAGGTAGGAGGACAGAAAGCCCTATTGACCAATATTAACTCTTGGACAGACTCCATCCAGGAAAGAGACACAGCTAAACCCAACAACACTGAGCCAGTGGTACTTTCTATGTTCAGAAAAAAAGAAAGTTCAAAAAGTTCCTAATAAAAAAGATTTTGCAATGGTTTTTATCAGAGGAACCAGTTATTGGTATCTTATATGTAAAATAACTAAACATAAATCCCAGTAAGCTAACTAAATGCTTAGATCTAATGTTTCCGTCAACAATAAGGGATTGATTTGTGAATATTATAATTTAGTTTTTGTTTTCTGAAATGAAATATCTGTTTGATTTTGGCTGACAGGGACTTTTTACCCCGGGGATCTGGCATCGTCACCCGCCGTCCTCTCATCCTCCAGCTGGTTAACAGCAAAGCAGGTAAAGTGTCATTTCACAAAACTTTAGATTTACCTCCTTCCTGATTTATCATTTAAATCCTGAATATATCATTTCATTGGTTTAACACTGCTTTGAACTGCTTGCTTTATATTTTGAGCTGTTTTCAACTAAGCAGGGATATTCTTTTCATCTGGAGCCTGGAAGCAGTGAATAATCAGATTTATTGTTTTATTTTCTAACATAAAACAACATTGGCATCTTAGGCTTTATTATTTTGATAATAGTTGTCTTTGTAGGGGTGTCACAAATTGATCCTATTTGACCCAAATTTATTAATAAAAATCAGAGAGGTTTTAAATTTAATATGTCAAAATATCTTGTTTCTTTGTTCTTTTTCAAAATTTTATGCATTTATTATTAAATTAACGTTTTTTTTTATTTCCATATATGTGTAAGTTTATTTTTTAATGCAGCAATTTAGTAAGCTTTAATTTGTATTTTACATGTTTTTATTTAATATGGTATCCTTTTAAAAAAAAAAAAAATTAAAAGAACATATATTTGAGGCTTTCCAATGTCCTTCAAGAACAATAGATTTTTTTTAAATTAAACCTATTATAGCATAAAAATTGACCAAAGTATTATTGATCATTGAACAGCCCTAAATAAGTGAGTTATTTCTAAAGATATTCAGAAACATTTTGGATTTTTAGGAAACTTTTTCTTCTTTTTTCTTTATGTAAGGTTTTAAAAAGTGAGATATTTTTAAATTGGTCAGCTCAGGTTTCATTTGGATTTACAGTACATGCACAGGGATCGTCTGGCTGAAAAAGGAAAATGAAATAAACTTAAACTGATTTTTTTTTTAAACTCCCATGCCAGCCGTTCTAAATATCTTCCTCTGTTTTTCATTTAAGTTTATTTTGTATCATTCATTCACATTTATGCTCACCACCTTATTTTTTCAGAGTATGCAGAGTTCCTTCACTGTAAGGGACGCAAGTTTGTGGACTTTGAGGAGGTCCGTATGGAGATTGAAGCAGAGACAGACCGGCTCACCGGATCCAACAAAGGGATCTCCCCCATCCCCATAAACCTCCGTGTCTACTCCCCTAACGGTACTACAGCCACTCTTTAAATCAGCTGTTTGGTTTCGTTGGACTCCCTCTGATTGATTTCATTCTCCATTTCTTCACTCCTTTTCCTCAGTGTTGAACCTGACCCTAATCGACCTGCCTGGGATGACCAAAGTGGCCGTAGGTGACCAGCCTGTGGACATCGAGCACCAGATCAGAGACATGCTGCTGCAGTTCATCACCAAGGAGAGCTGCCTCATCCTGGCCGTCACTCCAGCCAACACCGACCTGGCTAACTCTGATGCTCTCAAGATCGCCAAGGAGGTGGACCCCCAGGGTGAGGGGGTCCTTTCATGAAATAAAAGCCGTAACTTGTTTTAATACTGAAGAAAATGAATGGGTTTCTGAGTTCCTCCCTTCCTCTCTTCTCTTTGCCTCACAAATGAAGCTGGAGTGTCATTTCCATTAACAGTTGATTTATTAAAAGATTTTCCTGGCAGCAAAGAGGAAGCAATTATTGGTAAAATTAGTTAATGATCTGCGTTTTTATCTATCTTTCTTTCAAGCACTTTTATCAATTTAAATGTTTATCAAAGGATCAGCAGTATGTCGTATGCATCCTGATCACATGCTTAAAGCTAAAATGAGCTCTAGGTGTAAATTATAGGACCAACATTGTGGCCCTTTTGTTTTTAGGGCTGAGAACCATCGGGGTGATCACAAAGCTGGACCTGATGGACGAGGGGACGGATGCACGAGACATCCTGGAAAACAAACTGCTGCCACTTCGCAGAGGTAACACAGCACACATGCGATTCTCTCTCCAAACCGTCACAGGATGATAAATGGTTTCTCTGAGACAAAATAGTTGTTTCATAAGAAAAAAAAGTTATTTGACTTGTGTTTATGTATCATTTATTCTTGGTGAAAAGGCAATAGGGTATAATCTATAAGCCTGATGCATTATAGCTGTTTGCAATCTTAACCGTCTCCAGAATCTTTCACTGTTATGATTCCTGGGTAGAAATAATGACATGACCCAATTATCTGAATAATAGCAGCTTTTGCAACTTCAGATAATGATATAGTTATCCAATATTATAACAACAACCAGGCTGAGGTTTAATGGCCTTGTGTTGTTCAGATAAAGTAAAAAAAGCAACAACTTTGAAATAATCAAAATAGTAGCCTTTTTACAGTATTATCTCAGCCTGAGTTCCCCTGTCTCCTGTATGTTGCCCCGGCAACACTAAGGGGCTGGTGTACTTTATCCTATCAATTAATCCTCTGTTCCCATTTTAAAAGATGTATTGGCCTATATTACCAGAAGTAAAACTACTAAATGTTAGCAAAGGTTGATCCAGACAGGGACTGCAGAAACTAGTGAGAACAACAGACGTGACTTCAGAATGACAGTTAATCACTAAAGAAATATACGATACTAAGTTACCAGAAGGTCAGAAACTGGACTGATCTGCTGCATTTAAAGACACACAATTCTTGCTTACTCTTTTAACATAAGACCTTTTTGGAAAGACCTTTTTTCTTTGAAATCATTTTCATTCTCAACAAATGCTAAATTAAATCACCTTATACTTGGTTTGGCCCTGGTTATATTTTTCTGGTTATGTTTATTGGAAAAAGTCTCTACATCTGATTTTTCAGTTTCCATATCAACTTTTTGTGTCATGACAAACCCTACATTTTCTTAGTTTTACTGACAAAAAAAAAAGAACTCCCTCAACAAAACACTTTTTGTAATCACAGTCAGTTAATCATATAATCCTACACACAGCTCTGAGCTGCTGCTTACCTTAAATATTCATCCATTTATCAAATGTATTTTAGCAGCTGGCTAGTGATTAATTCATATGCAGGCTGTTAAATCTTTAACAAACTTTGTGGGGCAATAATTCCTTCATCTTCTACTCCTTTCATTTTTTTCACCTTAGCGATTTTTGTGAAATTCAAACATTTCACCTAGAGTGATTTCCCAAATAGCTACTTTTACTCTTAGCATTCTTTTTGAATACACGCCCAGATTTTTGAGTTTGATAGACCTGTGTGAGAGCTGGTCAATCATCAGCTTCCATTTAGTTTTGAACTGAAGTAGGGCTGCAACTAACAATTATTTTAAAAATCGATGAATCGGCCGATTTATTTTTTCGATTAATCGATGAATCGGACAAAAACATTTTTTTATATTAACCTCTTTATTCCAAAATAAACATGTTAGACAGAACAAACAAGCACACAAGTACAGGTTGCTCATTAACTGTACTGGTGCAATATGAAAAATAAATGTTTGTGTTAAAACTACGCAAACTTACATGAGAAATGTAGCTGTACATCCCCAAAATATAGGGTACTTTGTTTCATAAAGTGCAAAAAAAGACATTTGTTTTTAAAAGCCCCTAAGGGGTTCAAACAATAGGTCCCCCCATTTCAACAAATGAGGGTTTTTTTTCTAGAAGAGTTCTGCCTTTTAAGACAGGAAAGTATAGCAGTTAAAGTTGCTACTTGAGAAAATACTTAACCATAGAGATAAAAATAGCCCTGTGATTCAAATTATAAATTGTATTTGGAATAAAAATGTGAGAACTAGGGTTGCTAAAAAACACATCCTCCAAAGACTGATATTTACATGGGAATGTGGCATATAATTAATAGACATATTACTGATCTTGCTGGATTTTATTCTGCTTTGCTTCCATAAATTGTAGGATCTTCTTTACTTTATCTTTGCCAGAAGATTTAAACTTTAAAAGCCTTGCCTTCATAATTTGCAAGTTAATTTATTTATAAAGTAAATGTAAACGCTGCTTAAACTAATTCAAATGAAATTAAAAGTAAAATAAGTAGCCAACCTTATCACTGTCTGTAACCTACTAACACGGTAAGGAAAGCATCAGATGAGCTACCTGAGAAACTAACGTTACGTTTCCCCACTTTAAAACGAAACAAACATGGTGGTTCCGTGCCATGTTCATTTGTTTTGACAAAAGTTGCATGTTACGACTTTTTTCACTTTACAAAGCGCAGGCTTTTTTAATTATTGTGATCAATTTGCGCCGTCAATCCCGGCGCATGCGCGCTTCATTTGCAGTCTGACTGTAGCGCTGAGAGAGACTCCTGCGGGAGCGGGAGAACGGGGTTGGGATGGGGGAGGAGCCCGACGGCAGAGTAGGAACGATACATGCTTTCACGTAAGAGTCTCCAAAAGCCGCCAGTGACACCGTAAAAAGTCGCCAGATTTGTCGCTAGTCGCCTTTTTGAAAAATAGTCGCTGGAGGGGTCTGAAAAGTTGCCGAGTTGGCAACACGGCGCTGGCTCGCTCTGCCGTATTTTTTTTTTCTTCCCCCGTTTCAGTCAAGTGGATGTGATGACGGCTGCGGCGGATGACGCATTAATCGTGCGACACAACTAATCGATGATGAAATTGGTTGCCAACGCTTTTAAAAATCGATTTTTATCGATTTTATCGATTCGTTGTTGCAGCCCTAAACTGAAGTAGATATGAAATGTCTTTCATGTTAATTTGATTGTATTGTCCTAATACATTTCTTTTTCTATAAAACTCTTTCATTTTGATTTTAAGTAGATATGGTAAATTTTACTTGTGAGTTAAATGTAAATTGCTCTGTGACTGTAAAAACTAAGGTTTTCTTATTTGTATTTATCATCAGGTTATATCGGGGTGGTTAACCGTAGCCAGAAGGACATAGATGGAAAGAAAGACATCCGTGCTGCTTTGGCTGCTGAGAGAAAGTTCTTTCTGTCACATCCCGCATACCGACACATCGCAGAACGTATGGGGACCCCACACCTGCAGAAGACCCTAAATCAGGTCAGATCCTCTTCTGACATGAGCATCAAGGCATTACATCCTCAACTTTTTCCCCCCACAAAATACAGTGCAGGTGTTAGAGTTGAGACAGAACAACAGCACCACCTGCTGTTTGGTTCTGTACCTGCAATCAGTATTGTTTTATCCTTAGTTTTGACTGCAGGGATGGGTTGGGTTAAAAACATTGTATGCTGTTGTTAATTTGGAATGTTTGGAGAAATTCACTTGTTAAAAATTTTATTGTCATAAAATATAAGTCCCATTTCTTATATAAAATAATGAATTCTGAATTATCTTCAGAGCAAGGATCTAAATTAATGAAGAAAAAACAGCAAAAGTTACATATTTGCCCCATTTTGTTGGAGTGTGTGTGTGTGTGTGTGTGTGTGTGTGTGGGGGGGGGGGGGGGTAGTTGTTTTTATTCTTCAAACTCTATATGCATTTTTATAGTTTTAATTATCAAACATAACATTATATTGGTCTGTTCAAGGCTCTAAACTTCAGTCGCTAATATACAATACCCAAGTTCAATGATTCTCATTTGATTCACATCATCATATGACATTTTCACCATTGTTAGAATCATTACCTCATAGCTATCCATCTTTCACACAGCCACTGGAAACAGAAATGTAGTTCAGTCCAACTGCAGGAGATCAGGATATTTCCGCGCCATGTGCTGGTCCTCATGGGAAATGTGGTCTTCCATCAGGCAAAACAATACAACTTTTTTCCTCTGAGGGGAGCCAAAATCGACCAGAACTTCTTTAATAAACTAACTCCAGAAGAATTTTTCTCTTTTTCTTTTCCTTTGTTTTTTTTTATCTAGCACACGCAAATAGTGCCTGTAAATGTGAAATAACCATCTGTTCCACTGCTTCCTGTTCAGCAACTCACCAACCACATACGTGACACGTTGCCGGGGTTACGCAGTAAGCTGCAGAGCCAGATGCTGTCACTGGAGAAAGAAGTGGAGGAGTACAAGAACTTTCGGCCTGACGACCCGACACGCAAGACCAAGGCTCTGCTCCAGTTCGTATTTTTGTGTCCTGACAGTTTGATATGAAAATAACATGTTCTACTCCAATAATTACACTCATTATATGGATCTACAGGATGGTGCAGCAGTTTGGTGTGGACTTTGAGAAATGTATTGAAGGGTCTGGAGACCAGGTGGACACCTCCAACCTGTCTGGTGGAGCAAAGATTAACCGAATCTTTCATGAACGCTTTCCCTTCGAGCTGGTGAAGGTAACCTGCTGCTGATTGAGCTTTTGGAGCCTTAAGTTGGATGAAGAAGAAAAAGCTTTTTGAAATCAAATAAGCTTTTTGTCTTAGATGGAGTTTGATGAGAAAGAGCTACGGAAAGAAATCAGTTATGCCATCAAGAACATCCATGGAGTCAGGCAAGTTCAACCTCCAGCATGCCAAGAAACAAAAACCTCCTTTTCTTTACATTTCTACCGTTCTGTCTGTGCTCCATTTTATATGATTCCTATTTTTCAGTTTTCTTTTAACCTTTGGTCATTTTTTAAAACCTCATATCCAGAAAGGTTTTTTCCTAATGCAAACTCCATCATCCATCCATTTTCTGTCACGTTTATCCCAAGCAGGATTAATGGAAACTCAAAACTAGAAACCGGCAAATTAAAAAGAAAATCTGTGTAAAAAAAAAATTAGATAAAGGGGAGTTTTTGGGAGTTAAATACCAGCTTCATTATATTTAGCGGGAAGGCAAAGGAGAAGAGGAGGAGAACGCTGCTCCAGGAAGAAGTGCGGGCAGCAGTGGAAGAAGAGCGGGCCGGCAGGGTGCTTGGAATGCGGCAGCAGGGAGCCTGGACGCGATGGGAGCAAGCAGCAGAGCGCAAAGTCACATGGACTGAACTGTGGAAAGCCGAGCCCCAGCGCATAAAATTCCTGGTCCAGGCTGTATACGACGTATTGCCAAGCCCGTCTAACCTGTTCTGTTGGGGGAAGGTGGAGTCACCAGCGTGTGCCCTGTGCCAGAAGAGAGGGACCATGGAGCACATCTTGAGCTGCTGTCCGAGGAGCCTGAGTGAGGGGCGCTATCGCTGGCGTCATGACCAGGTCTTGAAGGCACAGCGAACACCATCTGCAGTGGAATAGCCCACTGCAAGCGCCTCCGCCCAGCAAAGAAGACTATCTCCTTCATCAGAGCTGGAGAAGGACCACCAGCTGTTGCCAGGGTCTCTTGCTCTGGCCTACTCACAATGGCACAGGATTGGGAGCTGATGGCAGACTTGGGGAAACAACTGAAGTTCCCAGAAAATGTGGCCATAACATCACTAAGGCCAGACGTGGTGCTGACCTCAGCAACATCGAAGCAGGTTGTGCTTCTGGAGCTCACGGTCCCTTGGGAAGACCGCATCGAGGAGGCCAACGAGAGAAAGAGGGCTAAGTACAGCGATCTGGTGGAGCAGTGTCGGCTCAATGGGTGGCGAGCAAGGTGCGAGCCCATTGAGGTGGGATGCAGAGGGTTTGCTGGCCAGTCCCTCTGCAGGGTGTACAGCATGCTGGGCATCACAGGGGCCAGCAAGCAAAGGGCCATCAAGGAGGCAGCAGAGGTTGCCTCGCGTTGGCTGTGGATCAGAAGAGGAGATCCGTGGGTAGGGTAGCGATACCTGGACACAAGCTGGGGTCTGATCAACCCTGGCTGGGTCGCCTGGAGGAGAGTGTATGATGTTTGAAAGACCCGGAACACTCTATGATACCAGGTAATATCACTGATGATGTGTCCAGGTTGCATCACTAGTTGATGTATGTACAAAGAAATCTCAAATAAGTGTTAATGTAAAACAGGAAATTCCTACCATGATACATTTCTACCTATTAGTAGCCATTTCATCCCTTCCTAGTTTCTTTTGCTGCTTGTAACATGAGGTTGCCAAAAGGGGGCGCTGGGGCACAACCCTCTTTAAAGTTGCAGGGATGAAAGGACAGATACAGTAGCCATAAATTCTAAACATTAATTGTTAGATTGGTTCAGTCTGCACGGTCTCTGACTTTGGGGGTTTTAAAGTTTCTTTTCCACTTTTTGGTTCGTTTGTTGTTAGTTTTGTTGCTTGGGCTAAAAAAAAAAACTGCTTTCTAAACAGAAAGGAGCGATGGCTGAATGATTATATATGTCTATTTTCAAAAGTTTGGCCTCCATGTGACTACCTGCTGGTCTTAGAGATTCTCCTTGGGCAGAGAGCTGCACTGGTGTTTAGTGAGAGCTGTTTGTGACTTTCCTCAACTGAAATTAATCCAGGATACCTTTTGGTCAAATTTACTGTTATCTACTCAGAGCACAAAGACACTGGCAGGAATGTCCCTCAAACATCAGGCTCAAGCTGCAGCCTGAAGTGACCCAAATCTGATTTTTTGGCCCTATGCGACCTGGATCTGATCATTTCATGGCTGTTTGAACAACACAGATCCGATTTTTTCCAATCCGACCCAGGCCACTTGCCTATCCGATCGGGATTGATTATCAAAGACTTTCTTACTAAGTTTGATTCTGGATGCTTCAGATTGCATTGTCCTGAATGCAATATTTTCACTTCATTAAATATGACTGTACAGAGGTGAAGTAGTTAAAGCCTTAACTAGATTCTCTTGACATTAGATAAAGCTTAACAGATGAAAAACACGCATGTGCGCCCTCTTCTGGATGAAAGTTATTGTTTTCGATGAAGATACTGTACTCCTAAAGGCTGGTTTATACTCAGAAACCAGGTCATCTGCGTTTGTGTTGCAGTGAACGCAGATGTGCCTCTGCCCCTTCCGCAGACACTCTGCTGCACCTCTCCAAAATTGTAGGTGACTGCAGACAGGAGGCCTCTGGTTGGTCAAATCTAAATCTGCTCAACACTATGCGTATTTCCTGTTTGCTATTTCACCGGATTGTTTTGTTTGTATGGCCTCCATTGTGCAAAACGACTCGTAACGTTGGACCAGCTAGAAGAGCCTGGCGCGTTGGGACCCTTTTTCCACCTGGTCCCTCTTCCCCCACTTCCTCACCGCCTCGCCCGTATCTAGACCCACAGCCAGTGCCAGATTGTCCCTCTTGCGTTGTGAGGTGGAATAACAGAGCGCAGACCACGCTTTAATATTGGGCATAAATTAAAAATATCTGCGACAAGCTCACTGCGGCACACTGCTGCGGGAGTTTAACCAGCCCTTTAGATTTCCCAAACTAGGCTCTGATATCTGCACTCTCACATTTCAGGATTAACCACGTACGTCACATTACTAATGCTGATTATAATGTAAACTAAATGTCCAGATAAAAAAAAGAAGCTTTTCTGGAAATGAGGTTTAGATTTTAAACCCTCTAAAAGCCTGTCTGCCACATGGTTGCTTGAATCCAGGTTCTCCTTTTCCTCATTATTATTTGTCTCACAGTGTCTGTCTGCTCATGTCTTCCTGGTCTGTGGTTTTTATTTTCTGCATATGTGTCCATGTATCTTATGTGTATGTCCTTCAGGACAGGCCTGTTCACTCCAGACATGGCGTTTGAAGCCATAGTGAAAAAGCAGATCATTAAACTGAAAGAGCCGTGTCTGAAATGCATCGACCTGGTCATCCAGGAGCTCATCAACACAGTCAGACAGTGCACTAATAAGGTATCACTGCATGGCCGCCTGTCAGACTGTCATGCCAGAGCATAGCTAGTGCAGCCAGGAGCTACACCAGTCAAATACTATTGAGTGAAGGGTTTATTTTGTATTTTTGGATGTTGTTTTTCTTGGATTGGAAACACCTGCTGAAAAATGCAGGATGTATCAACTTTAAGCCTTGAGTTGTCTGTTAGCGTTTTAGTTCAAGGTTTCCGTAGTTTATTTTAGCTTTATTTTTCACGTAACTTCTAAACCGTTCCATAATATTTGATGGTCTTAATCTGACTGTAAAATTTCAGCCTCATTCAACTTCTATGGCGCCAATTCACTTATTATCAGTTGAAGGTTCTGTAAAAACACCCAACTTTGCTGTAGGAAAAAAAAAGGCCATAGTATGGTTGATAATCTTCCAAAAAGATTTGTGATCACTGGTTAAACAAAGCAGGGTTTGAACCTTTAAGCTGCAAAAGGGATGAAAATAAGATGGAGAAGATTTGCTGAACCTACAATTTGAGACAGGAAATCTGCTTTTATTGAGCAGGGGTTCAAAAATCTAAACAAGCATTTTACCTCAAACAATTATTATTGATCTCACATTGGAGAAAATTACCTCTGCATTTAACCCATCCCCTTGGGGAGCAGTGGACTGCCATCATGGGGTGGCCGGGGAGCAGTGTGGAGTTAAGGGTCTTGTTCAGAGACCCAGAGTGGCAGTCTGTGGGTTCTTTCCAACCAGGCAATAGCACACCAGACTCCAGTCATCTCATCAAGTCATCATGTTCCGATGTTCGTGCAGCCACACGGCCCTTTCTGGAGCCAGTTCGACACCCCTGCTTTAGAGCATGTAAAAAGAATTTCATGTTCAGTGGTCCAAATCAGATTTCTAGATAAAGTCAGAGGTCTCCAATATGACAATGATGAGCAAACTGATTGTATTTAAAGTGGCTGCTACTGACAAACAAAAGGACTCCGTGTGATTTGGAATCACTCTTTTAAGCACTAAGCTTGACAGGGGTCCATAATAAGCAAAATCAGTTTTTCTTTTCATTTCTTTAAAAACAAGTTGTCTTTTTTATAACAGAAAAAAACAAACAAAATGAATACATAAATTAGATACTGAAATGAGATCAAACTTATAGATAATTAGAGATAAACTAGTGTGGAGAATATCTGTCTTGCATAAACATAGAGACCTATAATTATTTTCCCAAATTTAATTTATTTTTTTCCTGTAATTTAGTTTGTTTCCTGACCTTAAGAGACCTCCTGATCTTTCATGTTCTTAATGTTTGCCATTTAAGCAGTCCAATAAAGAAATAACCCAAATCTTAAATTTCCCCTTCAGTAACATGTAGCACAAATTTTGTATTAAATTAAAAGTATACATTTCCCCTAGTTAAGGAGCAGCCATTATTGCTAAATAAAAACTTAGTGTTGGTGATGAGTTTATCAAGCCTGCCAGTTTTAGTGATTTCTGATCTGGATGTTGGGAACTGACGCATTCAAAGAGAAACGTTTTACCAGTCCTCACTTCTTCATTCAAGATAAATCCCTCCTTCTTGACACTGACGCCAAAATACTCCTAAACTTACTGCATCCTTCTTTTGTACGGTCCTCATTTTAACTTATTACAGTGAGAAAACTTACTGGCTGTCAGAAAATTACCTCAAGCTGGGTTTTTCAGTAGGAGTCACAGTTCTGTTGGACCATTCTGTCAGTGGAGGGGGTTATGCATCCTGGCTGGACTGCAGTGCACTGGAATGCTGCCTCTTAGATGCTGCGTGCGTAGAAGCAGATGTTTAAATGTTTCTGTGCAGGTTTATTGCAAAACAAGCTGCAGGGCTGACTTAAGATGGGCTGAAAAAAACAGCTGTATATATATATATATATATATATATATATATATATATATATATATATATATATATATATATATATATATATATATATATATATATATATATATATATATATATATATATATATATATATATATATAAATTATGCACCGCCATCTTGTTTTGGAGATTTGCTTTTCCTTTTATTTTCATTATTTACTAGCCGTCTATATGCGGAGCACTGAGAAATATTTCAAATCACACAACGTCTTCTGTTTTCTTTCCAATGACACAAACTTATTTTCTTTTTTTTTTTTTTTAATAGGTAGCTGTTCAGAAAATACCACCCAAAGCAGATTGAAGAACCTGCAGCTTGTTTTTGTCCTGAACACACAGAGCTAACCTAATAACTGTTTTTATTTCTCTTCACATGCTTCAACTTTTTTTTTTCCTGCACTATCCCACTATTTTTTTTCCTACCATCACTTTCTTTTTTTCCACCTCCCTTCTACTCTTTCCCATGCTATATATTGCCCTATTCCTTTTTTCCCCCTCCAATACTGGAACTCCAACTCTCATGATGCCTCACTACAGGACAGGTCTCTTCACCCCAGATTTGGCTTTTGAGGCCATAGTGAAAAAGCAGGTCATTAAGCTGAAAGACCCCTGTCTGAAATGCGTAGACCTGGTCATCACCGAGCTTGTCACCCTGATCAGGAAGTGCTCGGAGAAGGTAAATGTGAACCATCGCAGGAACGAAAGTGAGACGCAGAGAGTCCAACTGACTAACCAGCCACTGTCGTTGTCACTGATCAGTTCCTTTCACCACTGCTTCAAGGCTTCACTCAACAACTGCTGCTGCGTCCCTCTTTGTTGACCCTCAATGATGAATCCAATAATGAACCCCCTTAAATGCAGCCCGTCACAACACTGATCAGTGTTTTAACAAGTCCTCACTCCCACAATTATCCCACTGTCAAAAAAATCTCACAAACAAATTTAGCACCCCCCCACCACCACTCACAGAAACACAAACACCCCCTCCTCAGTCCTCATGTCTTTCTGATCTCTCACCTTCCTCCTGATTCGTTGAGACTCACAGCAAGCTGATGGTGAACATATTGGTGCATGCAGCTCACTCATCTGTGTCTGAACCTTCTTTAAGACTCACTGTTGGAAGTTATGCAGGCACTTCCCTCAGCATGTTCACAGCAGCTCTGCAGCCTGAGATTACAGTGCTTTGGAAAGTGTTCCAGACCCTTCAAGGGTCACCAATTTAATCCAGTTACAAATGCAAACTTCAGTGCACTTTTTGGGGATTTTATTTGATAGAAAGACACAAAGTAAAGTATAGTTATGAGGGGAAGAAATCTTTTTTCAGATTGATTGACAAATGTAAAATGTGTGGAAAATGCATCACAAAACCTGCTAAGATATAACCAAACATCTGTCGGAGTAACAGCGCAGCAAGGAGAGCTTTAATCAGAGAGAAGACTGAGAGGTCCATGGTGCCTTTGGAAGATCTGAGAAAGAAAAACCATTGGAGAAAGAAAGTCATAAAAGGGGGGGTCTCGAGGGCAAAGTGTAGCATAGCGGTTGATCTGTCTTCTCACATACTCCTAAAAGCATCTTTCTAATGTTTTTATGCCCAACCTTTAGAGTTTTTCTTCTTCTATTCCTTCTCTTTGTCTGATTATTGTGAATAAAGGCTAGTTTTGTCCAACATGAAAAACTAACGTTGGATGCACCATTTCCACCATAAAACATGGTGGCGGCAGCATTATGCCATGGGGGAAGGTTTCTTCAAGAGGGACAGGGGAAAAGTAGAAGTGGATGAGAAGATGGATTAAGATAATTTGGAGAGAAATCTGGAAGAAATCTTGAGGTTCACCTTCAAACAGGATTAGGATTGCACAATTTTAAATGTATGGTGGATTGTCGCAAATTTTTGATAAGGCCCGCTCTCTCCACTTAAAAAAAAAATGCACATGCACAATCCTGTACCCGCTCCCAAGAGGGAAAGCCTATTAAACGCGTGCGAGAAAGCGTAAGAGCCCATTTCTCCTCATTTTAGTAGCAGTGCTGTGAAATTTCTCTAAATAGCGTGACAAACTTTACCTGTCAAATAGAAACTTTGCTACCGAGGCATCAGTGGCAAGCCCATCCTGTGCTTTCGGTGGGAAACCAATAATAATTTTCCTCCCACTTACAGTAGCCACATCTTTGTATTTTTTATCAAATCCCCATAAAACACATTGAAGTTTGTTGTAATTTTACAAAATGTTCAGAAAAATAATAAAGTTCAAGGTATCTACTGACCTTTTTAAGGCACTGTAGAGGCTCCTCAGTTAGTTACCTGTTGGCAGTTGGGCAGCCTGTATTTACTTGCATCAGTCTGCATTCTGCTTTGGGTCTTTGTGCTTTTCTTCACATGTGGGATGTTCACAGTTGGACTCATACCCTCGACTCAGAGAAGAGACAGAGAGAATTGTCACCACTCACATCCGAGAGAGAGACAACAAAACCAAAGAAAAGGTTTGTGTTTTCTTTAGCAGTACTGAAAGTTGTAGGATCTGGGAATTACACAGATTCGCTTTAATTTGCAGATTCATCTAATGTGTCACACTTTGGCCCTCAGGTGCTGCTGCTGATTGACATCGAGCTCTCCTACATCAACACCAACCATGAGGACTTCATTGGATTTGCAAAGTAAGCTCTGGGTTGGTGCTTTGCTGCCGGTTACGTTTTTCCCTCATCTAGTTAGTAAAAAAAAACGAGTTTAATTACAATAAGGGCTAAAAGATGTAAAAGTTAAAATAATGTTAGGATTACTCTTTCTCATCCATGCATGTGCTTGTTGAATCCTAATATTACCTACCTGTTAGATGTTAAGGCTAATGTTTTGAATGTTTAAGTACTAAGGTTTGGTTTTGAGGAATTTACAATAAGGCTAAATTAGTTTTAAAAGACAACTACTGGAACGATGGTTGTTAAATGTCCAAACGACTAGTCCATAATGCAAAGTAGAAGGAAAAATAAAACTATTTTGATAAAAATATGTTTCTAAAAATAATTTTTTGAACAGGAAATCAGCAACATTTAGTCGTAGTTATATCTAGACCGGGCAAAAAACCAGACTAGCAATGTTTTGATTGATGTTACATCCAGAATTAGCGGCTCAACTAGCTGCAAAGAACAGAGCAGCTATTTACCAACCTCTTCAAGTTTCATCACCAGCAGTAGAAATACCAACGTGTGTATGACTGTGATGGTGCAATACAACAGAATATATAAAGACTGCAGATGGAACTTAGTGCAAGTTAGTGAGAGGATTTAAAATACACAGATAAAATAGAACAAACGTGCAATAATTGTAATTTGGTACTGAGCAGCATTGTAAATTTTAAATACTATCGATTGCATATAATGTGATCCTTATCTTATTTTGTTCTTATATCTTTTTTTACATTGTTTATATGGGAAGGGTGTCATTTTACTATGTGGGTTGTAATTTTACAAATTTTACTTATTTTATTCTGTGTGATATAATGCTATATTTTATTTTTCTTTCTTCTGTAAACGGTTCCACTGCAAGAAAATAATTTCCCGCAAGGGATTAATAAAGTAATTCTGATTCAAACATTGGTTGAGGTACAGTTTGAATCACAGATAGCCTCAGCTTCATTTTAATCTAGGCCTGTAATGTCTATAGACAGCATAAGTAATGATTTTGTGACTTGAGGTTACACTGCACATGCAGTACTTGAGTTATAAATCTTAAAAATGCACAAAAATAAAGTATAGCCATCTGCCAGTCACGCTCTGTTAGGATCAGGGGACTATTATTATAAATAAATATTCATACTTTCAGTTACTTAGAGTACAAACACCAAATTGCAATAAATGAAAAAGATCAAGTTAGTTAAATAGTTTGATTGTAGTGGTTTAGGTGGTTTAGAAAAAAATTATCATGCTGTTGATGCACTGGGAAGGCAAGGCAGGTTTATTTGTATAGCACAATTCAATGCAACGATTATTCAATAAAAGCAAGTAAAGATAAAAAAAAAAAAAAAAAATTATAACAGCAGGTAGTAAAGCAATTAACCAGGTAATGATGTTAAACTCTAGTGATGTTTGCTTTACTGTGTATATGTTTGGATGTTTTTTGTGGAGTCTTCAGACTTGTGTGTGAAAATAATGTGAATCCAGTAAATGTCTCTTTGTTTTTAAACTATTGAATGTCTCTCCTACAGTGCCCAGCAGAGGACGGCTGCTAACACCACCAAGAAGAGAGCCATGCCTAACCAGGTGAACAGACTCATTGTGTTTGCTGCCTTCACATCATTACAGTATTTCTACAGTTCATTACTTCTGCTCTTATTGTGGATATCTCAATACTGTTATCTGGGCCCCCATTGGTTCTTCCTTCCTTTCTTCCCCCTTTTTAACCACTCACGGTAATGTTCTTGTAAGCACCTTGCCCTACGGTTCCTCTTTAGGTAGGTGGGGGAGTCACTGTTTACACGGGCCGTGAATGACGATAAATGTTTTTTTTTTTTTTTTGTTGTGACACAGAGAAGAGGGAAGTGAGAATCTGACAGATTTATGAGAACTCACAAGTTAGATTTTAGTGTCAACAAGTGACATCACAGCTTCTCTGTGATGCTGTTTTGGGTTTACTGTTTTAAGGACGTGGATGTGTTTCTATTTTTTAGAAGATTAACGAAATAGGAGGGGATACGGGCGAGCTAGGAAAAATTCTTGCTGATTTACAAGCAGCAGGACATGGGATATCCCGGTAAAGCAACATTTGATGAAATTCTGACCAATCATGAGGTTGGAGAAATTTTCCTCTGATCCGTACAAAAAAAAAAAGCTAAAAATAAACCATTTTTTTATTTTACAGTTTAAATTCCTGTGGTTAATGTTTTATTGATGAAGCATATAGACATTTTCCAACTCTGGAACCCAACTATACCGGAACAGCTACCGCACTGGAAGAACACTGGAAAACTTCTTAAATTAAGTGTATTTATCCTTAATTTGAGTTGGTAATTGAGAAAGTTTGCCAATGGAATGAGCATTTTTACTCTTAAAATAAGACAATTAGATAAAATGCACTTGAAATAAGACAATGCAATTGTGTTTTCTTCTTTTAAGTGTAAATTTTCTCGTTCCATTGGCAAAATGTCTCTTTTACCACCTAAATCCAAGAAAAAATTACTTATCTAGATTTCGATTTTATCCAGTGTGGCAAACTGATAAACGGCCTGCAAATGAAATATAATCCATCCTTTTGTTTCCATTTCAATGCATACTCTTCAAGCACCTCATACATTAACATGGAAACAACAGCTAATTGAAAGCATACAAATTGAAAATATAACATAGGAGTAGCAAACTCACAGCAAAACATTAAAAACTGAAACAACCATCCATTCTTTCAAAGGTATGTTTAAATTGTATGAAATAAATGAAGCTGTACAGATTCAGCTCCTGTTGTAGTTTATTCATAATTTCCTTGTTTTTTCACCTCTCTGAGGCACAGATCTGTCGCAATATTTGGCAAGATTGTAGATATTCTCTCGGGATACAGAGAAACAGGGAGCTGAAGCAGCCAATACAGTCTTTTTTCCCCTGTTCTTTTAACCCCAATGGTTAGGGTAACACAGCTTTATTAAATCAACAGAAGCATGTCTATAGCCTGCTACAATTTTACAGTCCTTGTTCATGAAAATCAGCTGATTATTGAAAATGTTCTGTGTAAATATGAGCACACAGCTTGAAGGCTAAGTATTTCAGATCCTGAAAGAATAACTCTTGATCAGATCTGGATATCTGTGGGAATAATTGTTCTTGATTTTTTCTGGATCAAGCTTTATTTCAAAGCCTTGTAGTCTTGACGTATTGCTGCCGCAGATATAAAATGATATAAAAGATATATATAAAATGAGGATAATCCACTTGCACAGAAACATCTCAACTGCTCTGTGAAGACTCAAGCAGAAGTTTTTAATGTTTTCAGTAGTTTGTTCCATCCTCCATATTATGTTATCACAGATCCTTCCTCCCAGCAGCTGTAAGACTTTATAACCACCACTGTTCCCAACAATGTCAATAAGTTGTTACATTCATGCTGATTTTGCAGTTTCCTCATTAGTCAGTTAAATAACATGATGCTGTCATTTTGCACATGTCTGATGTTTCTGCTATTTTTTAAATATCCATTACTGTAAAAATGTCCAAAGCTCTATATTGGTTATTTATTCTCCAGGAGCACAGTTTTATATTGTTAAAACACTTTACAGTACAGTGTTTTATTGTTTATCTTTTATTTTTATACATTTTTCTAAGTTACATATTTGTGTGACCATTTTCTCTTTTATCTTGTTGCTGTTGTAAACACCCAAATGTCCCCATTGTGGGACATTAAAAGGAATTTGTATTCTATTCTAATTATGGCCTACTTGGTTTTGATGAAAATTATCGTTCCTTAATTTAGATACCGTCACTGGAAATATGGCTTAAATTATGTGCTTTTTTTATTTTAATGATAACAGCTCTTCACTTCCAAAATACAAAGTTTATACTGAAGGCTTCCAGCATTCTGCATCATCTCTAAGGATGTATGTTAAACTGTGAAGTGGTTCTGTGGACTCTTCAGGTGATCCGCAGAGGCTGGCTCACCATCAACATCAGCATCATGAAGGGCGGCTCCAAAGACTACTGGTTTGTCCTGACCGCTGAGTCTCTCTCCTGGTATAAAGATGAGGAGGTAGACCTGCATAAACAAAAGGAAATCATGGCATAACTACGAGCTTCCCCCCCTATATTTCCAGGTATGCATTGATTTATTTTACCATTTGATGTTTCTTTAGGAAAAAGAGAAGAAGTTCATGCTGCCTCTCGACAATCTGAAACTCAGAGACCTGGAAAAAGGCTTCATGTCCAGCAAGCACGTCTTTGCTATTTTTAACACAGAACAAAGGTGCCGACACCTTGATCCACTAACGCATCCTTGTTTTTTGACTCCTTGCAATCTTGCTCTTGTTAACTTTAACGGTTCTATTCCCTCACAGGAACGTATATAAAGACCTGCGTCAGATCGAGCTGGCCTGTGACACTCAGGAGGACGTGGATAGCTGGAAGGCCTCCTTCCTCAGGGCTGGTGTTTACCCAGAGAAGGACCAGGTGCAGCAGACTGTAGATCAGCCCCAATAATGATTTTTAATTATAGATACGAGCCTTTTCCTGGTATGAAACACTTCATGTCTGATTCTGGTGTCCTACAGCAACAGAGCGAGGACGCTATGAATTCTTCGGACACGGTGTCCATGGATCCACAGCTGGAGCGCCAGGTAGAGACCATCCGTAACCTGGTGGACTCCTACATCAGCATCGTCAACAAATCCATCAGGGATCTCATGCCCAAGACCATCATGCACCTCATGATCAACAACGTACGTCTTCTTTTAAAGCAGAAACAACTACAAAGTTGGACGTTTCTGCCTAAATACAATACGCTGGGTTCTAATTGCAATGTGAAAAAGATAAAGATTAATTTAGTAAATAATTTATCATAACGCAGGCATTTTTCTTCCCTTCATTTTTTAGACGAAGGACTTCATCCACTCTGAGCTGCTGGCCTATCTGTACTCATGTGGAGACCAGGGCAGTTTGATGGAGGAGTCTGCTGAGCAGGCCCAGAGGAGGGATGAGATGCTGAGGATGTATCACGCTCTGAAAGAGGCGCTGGTCATCATCGGAGACATCAGCACCACCACCATCTCCACACCAGTGCCTCCGCCTGTAGACGACACTTGGATCGCCAAAGAACCGAGGTGAAAAATATTAGTTAAACAAATGTTTGTTAATATGACAGAACACATTTTGTTTTTTGTTTTTTTTTTCCAGTGATGGGGTCTCAAACTACTTTATAGTCAGTGCTACAACTAACCATTAGGTGATTATTGAGAATAAACAAACAGGAATAAAAACATTTGAATTAAACAGATATTCATGAACATTTGTCTCTGTTCCAGGATGTTTTTTTTTTTTATCCATCTGGTTGAAGTAGATAAGATACAGTTGGTTTTGAAATGTTTGTTAAACTATTGTTAATATTGATATAAGATAGGTCTGATTAAATATTTAAAAGTTTGTTCAATGTTTTATATATTTTTTATCAGTTTATCAGCTTTTTTATCATTAATCGGAAAATTTATTGTGTTATTATGATTGTTTGGAGGACAGTTAAACAATAGAAAACAATAGAAAAGCACTTTTTTATAACCTATAATGCCCACCAGGAGTCCCCAAAGAGCTGTCAGACATGAACCTAGCTTAAAAAAACATTTAAAGGTCTGTCTGTCTTTACACAGAGACTACATTTCTTAAAGAAATAAAGTTATGGTTTCCACTATCATCCTGTAAACCAACAGAGGTAAATTTGAGACAGACAGGTTGAGTGGGAATTGGCTTTGCACTATATGTAAAGGTATATTTCCAGATTTGTGTTTATTAAAAGGTTTTATATACCATATAAAGTCTATTAAAGCCTTTCTACTACAGGTGCTGGTCATAAAATTAGAATATCATGAAAAAGTAGATTGATTTCAGTAATTCCATTTAAAAAGTGAAACTTGTATATTATATTCATACATTACATACAAATTCATATATTTCAGATGTTTATTTTGTTTAATTTTGATGATTACAAATGACAACAAATGAAAATCTCAAATTCATCATATCAGAAAATTAGAATATTGTGAAAAGGTTCAAAATTGATGGCCCCTGGTGCCACACTCTAATCAGCTAATTAACTCAAACCACCTGCAAAAGCCTTTAAATGGTCTTTCAGTCTAGTTCTATAGGCTACACAATCATGGGGAAGACTGCTGACTTGACAGTTGTCCAAAAGACGACCATCGACACCTTGCACAAGGAGGGCAAGACACAAAAGGTCATCGCTAAAGAGGCTGGCTGTTCACAGAGCTCAGTGTCCAAGCACATTAATAGAGAGGCGAAGGGAAGGAAAAGATGTGGTCGAAAAAAGTGTACAAGCAAGAGAGATAACCGCACCCTGGAGAGGATTGTGAAACAAAACCCATTCAAAAATGTGGGGGAGATTCACAAAGAGTGGACTGCAGCTGGAGTGAGTGCTTCAAGAACCACCACACACAGACGTATGAAAGACATGGGTTTCTGCTGTCGCATTCCTTGTGTCAAGCCACTCTTGAACCACAGACAGCGTCAGAAGCGTCTTGCCTGGGCTAAAGAGAAACAGGACTGGACTGCTGGTGAGTGGTCCAAAGTCATGTTCTCTGATGAAAGTAAATTTTGCATTTCCTTTGGAAATCAAGGTCCCAGAGTCTGGAGGAAAAGAAGAGAGGCACTTCATCCACGTTGCTTGAAGTCCAGTGTAAAGTTTCCACAGTCAGTGATGGTTTGGGGTGCCATGTCATCTGCTGGTGTTGGTCCATTGTGTTTTCTGAGGTCCAGGGTCAACGCAGCCACATACCAGGAAGTTTTAGAGCACTTCATGCTTCCTGCAGCTGACCAACTTTTTGGAGATGCAGATTTCATTTTCCAACAGGACTTGGCACCTGCACACAGTGCCAAAGCTACCAGTACCTGGTTGAAGGACCATGGTATCCCTGTTCTTAATTGGCCAGCAAACTCTCCTGACCTTAACCCCATAGAAAATCTATGGGGTATTGTGAAGAAGAAGATGCAATACACCAGACCCAACAATTCAGAAGAGCTAAAAGCCACTATTAGAGCAACCTGGGCTATCATAACACCTGAGCAGTGCCACAGACTGATCGACTCCATGCCACGCCGCATTGCTGCAGTAATACAGGCCAAAGGAGGCCCAACTAAATACTGAGTGCTGTACATGCTCATACTTTTCATGTTCATACTTTTCAGTTGGCCAACATTTCTATAAATCCTTTGTTTTTATTGGTCTTCAGTAATATTCTAATTTTCTGATATGATGAATTTGAGATTTTCATTTGTTGTCATTTGTAATCATCAAAATTAAACAAAATAAACATCTGAAATATATGAGTTTGTATGTAATGTATGAATATAATATACAAGTTTCACTTTTTAAATGGAATTACTGAAATCAATCTACTTTTTCATGATATTCTAATTTTATGACCAGCACCTGTATATCAGATTGTCTAAAATGAACACAAATGTTAAAAATGTTAATCATTAGCGTTTGGCTATTTGTTCCAGTCCACCGGCGTCCCGACCACTCACATCGACCACAGTGCCCCCTAACCGCCCCCCAGCAGTGAGGGGATCCACTCCCGGTCCACCGCCTCTCAATCCTTCACCAGCGTTCGGGGCACCGCCTGTGCCCTCTCGACCGGGCCCCCAGGGGCCATACGATACCAATTCAGCAGTGCCTCTCGTTCCTTCAAGGCCTGCCCGTGTGCCTCCAGCTCTGCCCCCAGGAGTTCCCAGGTAGAACCTCAAACACAGATACTCACACACCTGTTGAACCCACAGCCTAATATGGGGCAGTGGTTTGGTTCTAGGTTAGTGTGGAATTAATCTCACATCCTGCTGAGTTATTGGGCAGTTAGAGGGTTGCTTGATTAACAGACCTTCCTCTGAAGACTTTATTTTTTATGACAGTTTCCTCATTATTTAGAGATAAAGTCCTTTAAAGCCTAGTTGTGCTCAAATGTGGATCTCACCATCCAAAAGTACTAATTTAGCTCACCCTGCAGCCTTTTACTCAGTGCTTGGATCTTCAGGGAAAATGTGTTTACTCAGTTTACAGCTGATTTATAACAGATTTAAAAAAAACAAAATCATTTTCTCATTTACCAGGAAAATAATATTATTTCAAACTGTTATTTTTCATTTTAACCAAACCAGAAAAAAGGCATTAGAAGTTCTGTCACCAGATTTAGAATTGCTGAGAAAAGACACAATATCCAAAGTGGAGGAAGTTTTACTTTTTGGTGAAATGAGAGGCTGCCAACCAAGAAGAGCCTTCTGCTACGAGCCTGACACCTTAATATAGGCCAAAATCCATGGAAACGCAGCTCGACGTAACACCGGTATTTCCATCTGGAAAACGCTGTTTTGCTGCTGGAGTCATCCTCACTCTCCATCTCTCTGTGTGTGCTGTACGTTAACACCCACCAGCAGAAACACCCACCTACCCAACTGACAGACGGAATCTCACTATACATCAGCCATTCTCATCCTCCCCTCTCTCATGACAAGGCGCGCACGAGTCCTATCATGAAAAAAGGTTCATTGTGCGACCTGAGTAACGCGCAGTAACGGGGTGTCGGCAATGGTTACTGCGTTATAGTTACAGTCAAAGTAATTAGTTAGATTACTCGTTACTAAAACAAGGTAACGTGTTAGTAACGCCGTTACTTTCAACGCCGTTAGTCCCATCACTGAGTATAACCAGCCCTTAAGTCAGTTCCACACCAGAAAACCAACCAACTTTAATCCACTTAAATCAGAGATTTTTATTTACAAGCTTCTTGGTGATTTTTAAAATGTAGTTGTTTTTTAAAGGTTGCTACCAAATGTTGTTGAGGGGATACTTTTATATTAAAGCATTTATTTATTCACACTGTGTACCATATTTAGTCTTTTTTAAATAATTGTAGTTGCAAGTTGTAAGATTAATGCACACAAGGATTTTTATTAAAGACTGGCTCTCTGTTCAGATGTTATTTAGTGTTAATTTTCTTTATAAAAGTTCTGAGAAAATGTACCGACTGGATTCAGAGAAAAGCAGATCAGGAGGTAGAAACGTTTCCCTAAATATTAATAACCATTCAGATAAGAATCCCTTCCGATCTGCATCTAGATTAGTATTACTTTGGTCCCTTGTGTCCAATCTTTTATTTGCAAACTTCATAAAAGGAGATTTGATCCTGCTGAACAATCTTTTGATAAACAGCAGATATCATTCCAGAGCACTGCTTAGTTAAAGACACAGGCGTCTGCAGATGTGCAGGAATGTGAGCTCTTTTCTGCTACAGGAGCGTTAATCCAGTCTTGGAATTAGAAATATTATGTTTTTGACTTCCTGTCTGCACCTACGGGGAGGCAAACAGTGGCCCTGTTACTATGGTAACAAGCACAGGAAACCCAGGATTGCAGCCTGCATGATAAGCAGCATTCATCACAATGCAAAGTATCTCTTATTCTGTGTAGCTGGCTGAGGGTTGTGCTGTTTGCTGTTTTTGAGGGATTTTCTGTGGCTTTTGGGAGACATTGCTGCATGACTTCATGAAAAAAATCTTTTCCTTGCATGTTTTCTACTCATCTTTACCTCTTTTCCTCTATTTTCTCCTGCAGCAGAAGACCCCCGGCTGCACCCAACAGACCCACTATCATTCGTCCATCAGAGCCTTCCCTGCTCGACTAGACTCTTTTATTTTTTGGGTTGCTTGTCTTCATTATCTGATCTCTCAGAAGCTCTCTACTCTTTTCTATCACTTACTAAAATTTGTTTCCTCTGTAATTACAGGCATTGCATTTTTTAGGCTTTTTTGTAGAAAAAAATGATTTTTTTTTCTTTAACAATGACATAAAGTAATGAAAAAAAAAGATTCTTAAGCAACCTAGAAAAAATACATGTTAAAGCAGCACTTGATGTACAACGTTGGTTATACTCTGCAAAGGGAAGGTTTACATTTTTTGTGAGCTGTACACTTTCTAATGCTGATTTTTTTACACACTAAGCACTTCAATAGACATTTATACCATTTAGTTTAATAATTTTCTCCAATGTGTTTCAATTATCCTGAGCGTTTGTTTGCTGAGCACTTGTTTTTTTTTTACAACCATACACTCCTGTTAAAGTAATTTTTTACTCCATCTGTGGAGCAAGAAAGCCTTAGTCAGAGAAGTAAAAGGGAAGTGCCGACTTTGTAATACTAATAACTACACAGATGTTGATGTAAGAACGTTGTATCCACAAAGCTTACCGTCAATGGAAAAGGTGTCGCAACATCTTTCAGATTTCATACAGTCACTTGTTACAAATAAAATCTATAGAGTGAAAATTCTGCTGGCTTGGTGCTTCTGGCTTCTTTTTACATATTCCCTATTTTTTTATTTTTTTTTATTTGTTTTCTTTATGCACAGCCCATAATAACATTTAGATTTGGATACTACTAACCAGCAGCTGGTTAGTAGTAGCTGAGGTCACTCTGGCTGATCCTCCTTTAAACTCCTAGACCTCAGCTGGTAAACAAGTGTTTCTTTGCTCTGACCCAGCAGTGTCTAAACTTGCTCCTCAGGCTGTTTGGTATTTTTGCATATATGCTTATGCTTTACCTTCTAATTTGGTAGTTTATTTTAAATTTTGATTAAGACAGAAGGAAAAATTGTGGATGCAACGGTTCATCTAACTAATCTGAATGTTTGGGACAGACCATCTTCAAAAGGGCAGAGTTTAACAGATTGCTCTCATGTACCGCACTCAGGATGGTGGTACAATCCTCTAAGCATCATTGGTACAATGATTTTTTAACAGCTGAAATTGAGCGCATAAGATGAACATGTTTGGATGAATGTGAAGATACCTAAAAAAACAACAACCTTATCAAGCACTTCAGCACTTATAATGGAAACTGGTTGTAAGAGAATGTTCATTTGTTTGGATGTTTCTTAGAGTTATTATAACAAAGCATCAGGAGCGTTATGGGGTTTTCAATTAATTTATGTTTTTTTTTTATGTTTTCAGCTATTTCATTTATTTTTATTTATTTTTTTTGTATTTAGAGACTCGTGAAGTTATCTATTTGTTGCAATGTGGTCTCCAGGAGAAAAAAAATGGACTGACTTAGTAAGTGCCCCAAGGCTACAAGTTAAAAGCAAAAGAAAAAACTCAAAATCCTTAGGGTGACTTCTGTCTCCAGGAACATCACTACACTTCCAGTTGCAAACCTGTTTTATTAAACTGCGGTCTCTGCATTCGTCAAAGCCTCAATCATTTATTGTAGAAATCTACAGCAATATTTTAAGATTTGGATCCACTGAACTGAACTAAGTTCAATAAAATCACGTTTCCAGAACTGCTCATATCTGTGGAAAACCTGTGAAAATATATTCCCCCGATTTCAATTATACTATCATGAACAGTTTGTACACAGCCTTATATTATTGGCCTAGATGACTCATGTTAACCTGTTGCCTGTTGTTGCAAATATGCAAGAAACATG